>BGPR01001031.1:0-218600 GCA_013235015.1 Araneus ventricosus | reverse complement strand
GTGGAGTGCGAGTTGTGTGGGGATAGTGGAGTGCGAGTTGTGTGGGGGAGTGTGGTGTACGAATTGTGTTGGGTAGCGAAGTCAACCGCGGCGTACGAATTGTATGTGATAGTGTAGTGTACGGATTCTGTGTGATCGCGAGTAGTGTTTTATATTGAATAAATTGTGTGATCGTGAAGTGCAGTATGACGTGTAAATTGTGTGATCGTGAAGTGCTGTATGACGTGTAAATTGTGTGTGATCGTGAAGTGCTGTATGACGTGTAAATTGTGTGTGATCGTGAAGTGCAGTATGACGTGTAAATTCTGTTTGATCGTAAATTGTAGTGTAATGTGTTAATTGCTTGCAATCGTATAGTGTGATGTGTGAATTGTGTGCGATCGTGGCAGAGTGAAGTCTTTGTAATGCTTGTTCTCAAAGAAAATTGTATTTTTGGTGTCATGCAATTTTGTCAGAATCTTTCATATGTAGTATAGCATCTTTTTGTGAAGAACTGAAACTTTTGCTGGGCGATACTATTTTTTACTTGCATTGACGCCTTAGATTAGTGTTTTTAAAAAAGTTTCGTACATGAAGGATGAATAATTTGAAATAAGTTTTCATTCTCTCAACAGTTCTATTTTTAAAATTGGTATAATTCTCCTCTAAAAACGGCGAATTTCTAAATTATTGCGACAAAACTATATTAACAAAACACGTAAACTGAATCTGAATATACTAGATGCCATCCTCGGGCTTTTAATTTCTCTCTGAAATAATCTTTACATAGAAAGATGTGATCTGATAGAAAATATTTGGTTTATATCTGCTTATCTTGATGATGGAATTATTCTGTAGGATTGAAAAGGTACGAGAATTCCGACACCTGGCGCTGAATCCACTTTAATGTCGAAATCAGTCTACAGAATTCTATATTTATAAGGAACATAAAATCTTTTAGGTTTTCACCAGATTTTTTTGCGATATTTTTGCAGAAACTTTGTCAACACGTTTGATCTAATTGCTAATTACGAGTAGTAAAGCTTTAAATATTTTGCCAGCTGTTTTTACACACTTATGCCGAACTCTTGGAATTCTTACTGTCAGTGTTTCATTCTGTTACAGATTAGGTTAAGACACGATTTTTAGTTACTGGATTCCCTGGTCACACGAACATTAAAACTAATTTAGCACCATGGTTGTAACAAAATGCGTATATAGAAAGACTGTCGTTTAATTTCAGAATGGTTAGAAAGAAAAATGCACATTGACGGAAAAGGTCTACTTGGAATTATTCTGCTAAATATTTCACCTAATATTTTTGGCTTAAGTTACAAAAATCGCAGAATTTATTGAAAGATTGTAAATGCTATCTGAATTTTTAAATACTTTTCACCCAATTATTAATTCTTTCAGACTCCAGGATCAATGGAATAAGATCAAGAATGCAAATTACAATAACATGATAGGTTTCTAACCAGCCGGAATGTTCTTCCCTCAATTTTCTTTTCCACGATCTGGCATGCTTTGAATTTAATTTCGTCGTATAGTGAAGACCTGTCGAGTGCATTTTGGAACAGTGCGACTGATTGGATCCAAAATTTGTTAATCTGCAGGTTTTATGTAAAGATTACATATTAAAATTCATTAATCTAGTTTGTTATTCCGAATACACGAATAAACTGACAATCAAACCTTTGACTGATTTCATCCAAAGTTTGATGCAGTTCTACAGTTTTGGTGTAAACGCCACATATTAAATTTTACCTACCTATCTAGCTCTTAGCGTTTGAGTTGTCGTATTCAACAGGCTGACAAAATTCCGAAAAATGTTTTCCGGATTTAGGAAAGTCTAAAACGTGCAGATTCATGAAAATTTCGAGGTAAAAATTTTTGTCGATTATATAATACTTTCTCTTTGTGATCGACAATTTTTTTGACGATTACATAAAGAAATTCATGTTATTCACCATTCAGTATTTGCTTCACTCTGTCAGTTTAAGTTGTCATTGACTATAAATTTGCAAGACTTTAAAAGCATAATTTCACTTTGTTGCGTCAGCGTTGTCTAGTCACTAATTTCAATTAAGTAATACCTGAAAATCATCATCCAGTCTTATTTTCATAATTTTCCATCGGACATAGGTTCACTATACATTATTTCTACCAATGAATAATCCAGTTGATAAAAAGGGATTAAATAATTCTAAGATTGTGAATCAAGAACTGAAAACAATCGATATACCTTTTGAAAGATTGAATTCAAGTTGGTAAATAGAGAAGAACACAGGACAGAAATCTGTTCAATGGTCGATGCCGCCACTTTGGCAGCATCGACCGCAAAGGGTTAAAGAAATACGATAGGAGTACGATACTTACTTAGGAGTTATATACTTACGATAGGAGTTGTTTCTACAATTTTCATTTGGAATCTCGGCACCCTTCCCACATCTCCTTGATTTTACTAAATCTTCAACAAAAAATTGTAAATTTAAGGTAAATGAAGGAAGTCATCTACTTCAAACTGGAAGTATTTATATTGGGAAAAGGAAGGGGGCAGGGGTACCTTAAATTGTGTATTCACGTTTAGTAACGTTAGTTTATAAATGTGCATTCCAGGGAACATACCGGGGTATTTCAAATAATTTCTTGTTCGTATTAGAAAGTTTAAGACAACAAGCATGAAGTGATATGTGGTAGAAAGGCTGTCCTGTTTTCGATATTGTTCTAATGTTCTCCATCATGCAAGAGTTCCAAAAAATCAAAACATGGTTTTTTAATCGCTATGTCTGATACTAAGCTATTAGCTCCAAAGGATTTAGCATGCTTTTACTATTAAATTCACCCCCTCCCCTTTCTGTTAACTAAAAGTGGCCACTCTTCATAGAAAAAGTATCTTCAAATCCTCTTCAGCTACTAAGAGTCCGATATTCAAAGCTGCCCTTCATTTGAATTGTGTACTCGAACGTCGATAGTTTAAGAAACCAATTTTGAATTATCTTTCCAAAATTTTCTGAAACCTCCGATGCATATCTCCCAAACTTTTATATTCTTGGAAACTTCATTATGTTGAACTGTATAAAGGTAATTTACCCGGTTCTTTCAGCTTTCTGTATATTCTGTTAACCGTTGTGTTTGATGCGACTCCTCGCATCCCAAGCAATGTGGGGTTCGACGCATTCCAAATATCAATTAGCCGTAAAATCGACTTTACGTATTGGTAAAAATTATCACTATATTTAAAAACGGATAAAAGCAACAAACTACATTCAAGGAATTTGCTGTCTTATTTAACATTTTCTACACAAGCGGTACAAATGCTCTACTATGCTTCAAACTGAACCAATAGGATTTCACTACCTACGTGAAACTAATATTCTCTCTCTAATCACGCTGTAGGTAGTATTACACGCGTAGCCTATTATATTAACCTTTGCTTGATAGCTAGATGTATTGTTAATGAAAGAAGACGAGCACGAATCGTAGAAAGGGATCTCGCATCTTCTGGCTTGCAAAGGCACTTTCTAAGCACTTTTCTGTTTCACCATAAAATCCCCGTTTTAAAAGAGAATTGAAATTTCTCCCTATCATAATCTCGAGGTTAATATTTTGGTGATAGCGACATCCAACTTCGTATGCGGAAGCTTGAGTTGCATCACACTTGGATAGATGCACCAAATTTAGATTATGTTTGAACCGTCAGACTAATGCTCAACAGACACAGAATCGGGAAGAAGAAACTCCTGGAAATGGAATTGTGTCGGATGAACATTCGAGAGACGCTCCGAATTTCCTGAAATGGAGCCAGACTTTCGAAGAAATGAACATTAATAATTGGATGAATGAAAAGCTCAATTTATTTTTCAAAATCAGAAATATGTTATGTCGACTTCAAAAATTGGAAAAAGATTTAGGATGATTAAGCTTAACAAGTGAAGTTTAATATTGAAATTCCTTTGGAATATTCACCGAAGCGCCTTGGATACACAGAATATGCGAGAGATTAAACTGTTTTTTCACTTCCAAAGGAATTCGCTCAGAGTTCAAGGAAGTCTTCCTTTCGGGTTATTTGGTCATTCCTTGTTAGTCATTTCTGAAAGCCAATCCAGTTCCCATTGTTTTATATGCTTCCAATTGTTTTGTATTTAGATTTTTTATGTGTCCAATTATTCTGAATTATATTTCCTTATACTGAATAAGAAATGATTTACTTTCGAATACAAAATAGTATCCGTATTATCAGCAAGGCTTCCGAAATCATATGGTCTTACCCGGTGCAACCAAACGTGGTCTAGGATAAATTGCGAAGAAAATTTACTGATACACGAACAGATCACTGAGTAGTGGAAACATCGGTTGCCATTCCATTGAGTAACTCGCATCCACAACAGTGGCGGCCCAATTTCGTAAATTCGAAGTCCGCTTCGCCGTGGGATGCACTTCAAATAGATTGGCAGTCTCAAGGCAGGAGGCAAGCGCCTCTGCGAAAAACCGCCGCTGATCCAGCAGTGCTGGATTTTAGTTTTAAGAATTTTATTTCCTCAAAATTCTTATTGAAGAATGACTTTTAAGAAGATTTTGTACTGACTTGGATCTCACAACTTCGCAAATCCTTTACTATGTGATTTGTGCTTGAATCTCCTTGAATTCGACTAGAGTTCTCGTATTGCCATATTTTAAATGCACAATGGTAGACTTTTATTTGTTTTCTATATTTTCCTAAAATTAAAATTTGACGTAGTTGGGAGGAGTAATCTTCAAAAACCGGATGAATTTTGGCCTGTTATGCTATGTGTTGACAAGTATCTGACGGGAAAACTTGCGTAACCGTTTGATGTTGGCAGCTTTTGGAGACAGTACTTCACTTCTTGCTTAACCAACTTGAAATGATAGTTAAAAAAAACCAAAAAACAAAAGGAAGCTCGGATTTTTGTATATATCTGATGACGGCTACAAAGAAATTCTTGAAATTCATGCGAGTTTATCTGTCGAATCTCAAAGACAAGAAAATGCCTGCCTCTTGTGTTTCTCCTCCGATTTTAAAAACAAAGCATGAATTTCACTGTATTTCAAAACTTACTGAAATAAACAAAATATTTAATATAAAGTTCAAGTACATTAAATATCTGAAATACTCATTCGAAATATGCATGAAATGAATTCCTTTTCCGTTATTGATAATTATAGCAAAATGCTACAGAGAGGAAAATTGCCGTTTCTCTCGATTCCTTTTTCTTGGTTATTTGCATTCGTCCACTGGATCTTCATAGCTGCAGCATTCCATCATTTTTTTTCCCTTTAATATTTAACGACTTTTTTGTACTGTTAAAACCATTTATTTTATCCTGTAACCGCACTTTCATAATGAAAACCTACCGTCTTTCCGTAAAATCCCAAATTAAAATTGTGGCCGGACTGTTTCCCGCTGTAGCTCGGGACAGTTTGAACTGGTTCTAAAATTCGTTTAATTTAAGGTAAACTGTCGCATATATAAGGAAGCAAGGCATTTTTATATTCCCTTTATGACTCCAGTGGCTAACAGTCCATCCCTCATGATAGGGAAAATAAAATTTGTACTCTATTTTTTTCCTTCTCATAAACTGTTTCGTACAACTTCCTTTTAAAAATTGTCCGAAAAAAATTTCTGCTTGTTGCGTTTTTAAATGTTTTTCTTTCTCGTTTTATAAATTAACTATTCAGCTAAATTAGTTTTTGCAGAGACGAAAGATGATTCTATTACATGATGAGTGATTATGCTGTGCCAAACGTATAATATAATCAACAATGGTTTTTGCGCCAGTAAACTCCATCAAATCAAACCAGAGAAGAACAAACATTTTGGAAAACTTTTCTTAATCAGTCCTCCTGTATTAGCTGGTGACAGAATAAAGAAAAATTAGATTCTATTCATTTAGTATTGTTTAAATGCAGAAAATTTACTATACGACACGGAAAGTAATAATTTTGGTTTAATAGAAATTAAAGGCTTTTTTTTATAATTTTGTAGCACTGCTCGTTTGGTTTCGTGGCGCCAATACCTGCTTACAGAACTGCCTTCTTTTATGTTTCCAGAAGAACCTTCACCGATTCAAGCTATCTCAGCTGTTCAATGTTGCAGGTAAATGTTTTCCTCAAATGTCATCGAAATACTAACGTTTCAAGAGTTGTTTGCTGCTCTTCCTAGACTCCGTATGGAAACGATAATGTGGTAATTTCATATTAAATCCTACATATGATCCCCTAACTCTACATTTAAAGATATGCGGAAATCTGTCGCATTTTTATTTAACGCGTCTTATGAAATTTTTGAGAATTTATCCTGCTTTAATGCAATACACTTGAATTTTAGAATTTTGTTTCAAAATTAGCTAAAATTGTAAATTATGAAAAGATAGAATTTTTCTCGCGTTTCCTGTCTATGTAAGGCAGCAAAATATAGTGGTGCCATATTTATTTTTTTGACTGGTTTTAGTTGAGTGATTCTATCATCACTTTGCTTTCAAATTGATTTTTTATGTATTTCGATTTTAAATTGATGTGGATTTTAATTAAATAAGACTTAATGTTGATATTGGATTTATGTACGAGTAGTAGTGAAATCGTCGATATTATTCATTTCTTTCTCTACATTACATAATTTAGTTTAGAAATTACTTGGGGAGATTGGCCCACCGTAGGCGGACAGTATAAACGTATATATGTTAACTAAGTGGTATATATATATATATATATATATTAACTAAGGCAGAGTAATTCTCAGCTATGGTTCACGCCCCGTAAGGTTTCTTAGTCATCAGAAAAACTTACAAATTAAACTAATCATTGTAATTAAAATGACAAGATATTAATTAATAATAGTGCAATTAAATAGACAATCTGTTAATACCAAAATAGCAATCCTTAAAAATGGGTATAAAGTTATAAATAATATTAAAGGAATTTTGACGTTTTAGATTTCAAAATTCACTGAAATGACGGGGCAAGATTAAACATAATTCATTAGAATTGGGACGAGATTAAAGCTAATATGAAAAGTTCATCCCTAAATGATGGTTGAAAGCCATTGGTGGTAAAGAGTATTCATCGGTTGCATCAATTGCCAACTTTTATACAAAACAACATAGACGTCAAGCTATACGTATTTAAGCTTTGTAGAAGACACTCGGCAGATATCGTGTCGTTTTGTTTTAGAAAGAATATCAGTCTTCACAATGAATATTTTAAATTCGGATAGCTGGAGGTAATTTGTGTTAATAAATTGGAAAGAGGAGCTTCCTTAGTCAAAATTTCTATTGAGTTCTACCGGAAACTGCGGATTCTCTTTTCGGATGAATTCGTAAATTGCTAAATGATCTGTAATCTCATTGTCATTGGTATTTCCAATATTTCATCTGGCTTATAAGTGGTTTCAAATCGCTATCGGTAGTAATCCGTTTTCTTTCTCTCTTTTCAGATCTTACGCTAGTTTAGTGATGTTTAGATCAAAGCCCATCTTTGAGCATATGGCTGAGTGGATTTTATGTTGAATCAATGCTTGCCTTGTAGTACTCTGGTAATACAGTCTCAACTTTGGGGTCAGAGGATCGCTGGCGTGAGACCAGGTTCCACTGCAGATCCGCCATACATGATGGCCTGCTGTACGCTAAATGCGCCGTCGTTACTCGCTAATCACGGTACAAAATTACGAGGTCAGTCCCAAAACAGACCTTTTGTAGCTTCAAGATGGAATGAGAATCAAACTAGATTAAACCCTTTGCACTCCGAAAGATAATAGGATGCATAATTATATACGTGTGAGTGTAAGGATTGATTTAGCGCTTTAGGAAGCTGAAAAAATATTGATTTGTTTCAATTCCTAAAAATTAATCGGTGCGTTTTTGCTGTCATGGTTTTTATGGTGTAAAAGATGCATCATTCAGAATGTCGAGTCTTATGTCGAGTCAGAGTGTAAAGGGTTCCACCAACACCTGACATTTCTTATAGATTCCGGCCCTTATAAGAATAATATTACATGTGAAGGACATCCAAGAACTCCAGCTGTTCACCGTTTGTGGAACTTCATATGCCAAGCTGAATGTGCATGACTTTCTTTTTGAAGTCAAGGGAATTTGTACTGGTTATTTTATATAGTCCACTTCAACCATATAATTATAAAAGGTTTTTAAACATTTTATGCTTCGATCCTATTAAGTTGACTTTTATTTTACCTGGAAAATTTATCGTTGACCAATATTGTAATTCATTCAACTTTTCATAAAGGCAATTCAAGTGTCTGAAATCCCCACTTCAAATAAAATGCAAAAGCAAGGTTAGATATAGCAAAACCTTGCTTGCTTTCGTATCCTCTTTTTTTAATGAAGGCGTGAAATTTATACAGTGCAAGTATTCCACGTATTTACATAGTTGTCCAATGTGTAGCTGCATTTTATCGGGCTGATTGGAAAGTTATGCAGATTGAGAACTTCTATAGAAATGAAAAAAAACTTCAATAACGAGTAGTTTTGTGCATCAGTATAGTCTGTCGCTTTCTACATTTGCCCTGCTCTTGAGTATCTTTTTAAATTCCTACTTTAAGGAATTCTGATTTTAGCCTCAAACTTTCATCTATTGTAGTCTCTGTATTTGGCTTGTGATGGAAATATTTGCTACCAAAAATACTACAGTAATTTAAACAAGTCAATTATATGTGGGTGTGTGGTGTATCTGGACTGCGTGGTGGATGAAGAAAAATTTCTCGTCCAAAAGCACTTTTAAGATGCTGTTGAGTCGATCATGTCGAATGGAGTCGAGCACTATCGTGCCGAAGGATCACACCGTCTATTGATCCTTGTAGATCGTTTGAAAATCATGTTCTTATAAATTAGCCAATTGGAAACGGGATATGTGCAGAAATGGGTTGGTTATTTTCTATCGACTCTAAATGGTAAGGTGACGAATTTTTTTGCAATGAAAAGGAGAACACAAATTGAAGAAACAAATATCGCAAATAAAAGAAATTTTATTCATTGCAACAATAGTATAGAATACACTGTAATATGATAAATGTATAATAAAACCTGCAGGAGAACACTTTTGGGGGAAGGACAGAACTTACAAAAGGACTGTCCTCCCTAATGGAGGACGGTTGGTCCCCTTATTAATAGACTATACCTTCCATATCGCACCATATAAGGAGCAAGATTTTTTCATGCAATCCTGTGGCAATAAGCTTCTCTTTTGGGGCTGACCACTGTCTTTCATTTAAAAAAATTATAAAATATATACTTTTCATCACCATTTATAATTCGCTTTAAAAATGGCTCTACTTCGTTTTGTGTGACTAGTGAACAGCAAAGTTACATTTGGTGCCGACGATTTTGAATATACTGTTTGATGCGACATCCTTCAAACAGTGTAGCAAATCTTGCCTATTCGTTTCAAATGTTGCACTGAAGTTTGATTGTGCACAATGTAATTTCTGAACTATTTCCCTTATGGCGATACATGATTTCAGTCGATTATTAACCATGTAGCATCTCTCGATATATAAACTTCTTCGATACTATATCTTCCTTCGCGAAACTTTTTAAACCATCCTAATCACTGAAATTCACCGATAGTATATTGATATATTGCAAAAAATCTTCTGCAGCATTTCTACTTGGTAGAGATTCGTAGAACATAGTAAGGCGGATATAAATTGCTTGCCATAAGCAATCGTTTCTGAGCAAATAAAAAATAAACTTGAAACATGATAAAGGAAAACTGAAGCAGGAAAAGAATTCAAGATTATATAAAATTAGAAAATGTAGAATATATTTAATGGATGATGATACGATAATGCGTTTGGATTACATATGGATGGATAATACATTTAATGGATTTGTGGTTTAACTTTTAGTAATCTAAAATTCTCGTCATGTTCCTATCTGCCTGAAAATGCATAACTTTGATTTTATTATTAAGGATGTTTTATGTGTAAGGATCTTAACATCCCGCATTTAAACTGTTTGTTTTGAAAATTTAAAACTTAAAATGAAGATTATTTCTCGAATTTAGCCTGATTTTAGAGACTCGATTTTTCAGTGAGGGACATTTCTCCGATCCCGGTTCTGCAAGAATAAAATTTGATTATCTTGCTTGAAGTAGTTGTTGTTGAGCTTATGGTAATAAATTTAGAAATATTTGCAGTGGCGTAGCAAGGGGGAGGGTATTGATGCCATGGGAGTCGGTCTGAAGTGGCGTAGCGAAGACAAAATATTTATTTCATAATTTTTAAGCCAAATGGGAGTGCAGAGGAAAAATAAAATGCAAATTGTCCTTGATGCCCTTTACCTTCCTACGTCACTATGTGATTGATATAGGATGGGATATAGAATTTGTTGATGTTTCTCAATTTCTATCATGAAAAATACTGTCAATTATAAAAAGAATTGACTAAATAATCTGAATTTGTAAGAATTTATCTTTCTTGTGATTGATCGAAACTTTTACCGGGATTTTTTTTTAACGGAAATGCAAATAAGAAAATTCTTAAAATTTGAGAATATATTTAACTTATTTTTGACTATGTCAATATTGAGTACGTGCAATGCGTTATTTATAGTTAATGTGTTATTATTGTGTATTTATACTAGATTTCAGATTGAATCAATATATTTGTATTTAGAATTATGTAATTTTGTATCTTGTCGGTAACTTTTTCTTGTCGTTGTGGGCATTTTTGCCCCAGTCCTGATTCCACGGGCAACGCCGTGCGCGTACTGCTAGTATTTTTATAAAGTATTCACAGGTAATTGCGACCTTTTTGTAAAGAGATACCACGTGCTACAGAAAAGTTCTGTTATTGTTAATGTGATTACTTTATACAAATATGATATAAATGCTTGAATCACTTTTAATGCATTTCAATTCTTCAGAATAACTAGTAATGGTTATCTGATTGTAGAACTTAGTGATGTTATTTATGGCTAGCAACGATGCATGTAAATCTTCACCATTTTAA
Organism: Araneus ventricosus; assembly: GCA_013235015.1. Lineage (NCBI taxonomy): Eukaryota > Metazoa > Arthropoda > Arachnida > Araneae > Araneidae > Araneus > Araneus ventricosus. The sequence goes on along the minus strand of BGPR01001031.1, from coordinate 207,637 downwards.
CTCTAATGGCCCCAACGTTTTCTGAGGTGCTTTTACATTATACTCTATCTCGTCCACTCCGGCCCGTGTAAAGGCACTACACCCTTCCGGATAGGCTGGGTCGGAGTGGGTGTTAAATAAAAAATGTATAATCTATCTGGTAATACTGCCTATTCATTGTATATATTGGCAAATGTTTCCCAGGTCCGCTTTCCCTTTATATATGTGAAATCTTAAAGTTCTGTAATTTTATGTAATTTTAAATCTGTAAAGTTATATATCTTAATGTTAATTATCTTAAATGTTTTTAAATGATAAATGTGGCATATGTTATGATAGTTACTAAATTTCTACAATTACTGGAGCGCTTTTAGAGAGATTATTGAATTTTGAGTAAAAGGAAATCTTCTCATTATGATTCCCCTTCCCACCCTTTCTGTGTTCCAGTAAAGGATATCGGATTGGCTCGGCCGGCCAGCTGATCAGGTATCTTTCGAGTTTTAAAAACACAATTTGCTCACCATGCCTGATCAGCATGGTGACCAATGCGTGTTCAGCAGAAAATATGGCATACTCGCACAATTAATAAAGAATATCTGAAAAATTAATTGCAGTCTGGTAACTTTTTGACGTATAAAGTATAATTACATTTCGCAAAAATATATTCAATGGTATGAGGTTAGTCTCTTTTCATTTGAACTTTTTTATTAATGATATTAAAAATTACTTAGAGATCTGAATAAATGGTACTTTAATTACATCTAAGAAGTCCTAAATTTTTTGCTCATTTTTAGACGAAAAGGATTTTTTAAGTTAAAAAAAATTATGGATTGTCGTGACACATTTCCATCAATTTGCAAAAGATTGTATTCAAGCGCTTATCGTATTTGTCTCGGGAAATAGTCTTGCCTTAATTGAATTGTTTGCATATTTTTCTTAAGTATTGTGAATATTTTCTGTTAATATTTCGTCATCATATCCATCCTTCTAGAATTTCCATTGTAAATGCATGTAAATATCACTTGCGTGTTGGAGTGATTTTGTAAACCTTGTATAAGTCTGTGTATAGCAAACTTACCAATAAAGATATCTTGTACCTAGTTCTTTTGTGCATTTAATCTTTATTATTTGATAAGCTATAATTTATTGAAAAATTTTCGGAAATTTGGACGCAGTCATACATTTGGGAACCATTTCCAAAATACACATCTTCATATAGAATTTTTTCTCTAATCTTCATTGAATTATAATGTTCCATTTTTCACCCCAAATTAATCATTGCAATATAAATAATTTGTGACAAGAATTGCTTGATTAACTTTCATTAGAACAAACTGTACTCGGTTAATTAATATTTAATAATTGTTATTAATATTTAATAACCGATAACGATTATTAACTAAATAGTTAATTATTAAGTACAGTTGGCAATAATAATGACCTCGAAATCCATTGAAAGTAGTTGGATTCCTCGATTGCACAACTGTATCCAATTGCCTTTTGAATTGTAATAAAAATGAATGCGATGAACAGGTTTTTAGTGCAATAAAACTAATTTTAGACAATTCGCATGTATCTGAAACAATGCTTTCAAAGATGAGTTAAATAATTGAACGTGTTTTGCGAGAACCAGAATGGAACGACATTAAAAAAATTCGGTAGCTTAATTGTTTATTGCCATGGTGATATAGCTGAAATACTAAAACCGAACGGATAATTTTTTTTTTACAGTTTATTTAAAGAAAATAGAGATTAGTAACGTAATGGTCATTGTTTTCCTTTCTAATGAGTTCACGAAGATGTTAGTAGTTCTATCGCTTCTGTTTCAACCTTTTAGCGCTGCGCTAAGGGGGACATTCATGCATATTTCCCCTCAAAATGCGGATGACACAATTTTTTACTCAAATAATTTAGACAGGATTTTACCGAGATCGTTACCACTTGTTTTGGTTGCTAATCAAAGTAATTGCGTAGTCTTTTAAGAATTTAATCTGCGAATGCGAATCTAATTAGTTTTTGAAGTGCAAAGGGTTAATATTGACTTCCGACTGCTTGTCCTATGAGCAACACAATTAAAATTCTTTTTAAATTTTCACTTTCTCGTATGCGAAGCATAAAGTATTGTAATCTTCAAAAAAATTACATTTCTTTGTTCCGATGAATCTCCACATTTTAGACTCCCTTGATCCTGAGAGAACCATTTTTTGAAATTATGTGTGTCTGTGAACTTTACGCTACGACACTCGCCTACATCCAGAGATAAAGATGTGTCTGTGAACTAGATAACTTAAACGAAATGGGCTAGAAGGATTGTAAGACCAAGAAAGACCAAGATTGTAGACTTTTATCAAATTTTGAACGAAATTCTTACCTCAGTGGCCAAGTGGAAGTCTTGTTAGCTTCACATTTGTTTATGGGGATGGGTTAACACACATGTTGAGTTTGAAAATTTTTCTCTTCACAATTTCCTATTATGTGGATGGCTGTGCATTTTAAGCTTCTGGGTATACTTCCACAGATACTGAAATTATGATGAAAAAGTTACAAGAACATTGTTCGTATTGAATTTTTCTTTTAAAGCGATCTAGGATGAAGTAGGGATTCTATTTTACAGATTTCTAACGTTCTAAGTTCGATTAATTTCAATTAAAAATATGAAGAGCAGATTGTTAGGTTCCGAGACTCTTTTAGTTGCATGATCTGAATAAGTTTAAAATTCAGTTCTTTAAAGCCTGTGTCAGTTTCATTTGTCGGAGTGGAACATGGGAGTTCTTTTATTACTGTCTACAATGTTATTTTTGATTTCATGACGTAAAAATCAATTTTGCTTGGTTATTTCTTTATGGTCTTCAACATATAGGGTTTTTATATAGCTCCGTGCTAAAGATGAGATGGTACCTGGGAAATTTCTGTTAACCTCTGAACTGTTTTGCTGTCACTCTGCCATAAAGTCCAGTTCCACATTTCGTGAAATGCCTACCCAATAGTTGGGTAGAAAAAGTTATATTGCATCTAAATATCAATATTTTAGAAAATAGATCCTTGTGGATATCGAGAAACTTTCAAAATTAATAAGAGAACGACGCACCGTTTTGTATTTGAATACTAGTTGATTAAAATAAGCAACATCGAATCTAAGAAAAGAGCAGTTTTGCAATTTTTAAAACGCACTTGGCTACTTATCACGAGTATGGAATTACTTTCATTCATATTAATCGATTTTTTTTTTTTTTACTCTTAGTCATTTATGTTGAGTGTAAAATTATTTTTTGTATATTGTAATCAAAGTATAAAACAATATAACTCGCAAAAATATTTCTGCCAACACACGAGTTGAAATACTTTATTCTTTCTATTTCATGCAATATTGACGAGAACTGAATTTCATTCTAAAGCTTTTAATGGAGGAATCTTAAATTTTATTTTACAGAATATTTTTTTTGTATTAAAGTAGCGGTTGTAGATATATCAGTCCAGTGAGATTCGTTTTCATGAAAGAAGCCTTATCCAAATGATAATTGAGCGAAAAATAAATTCTTCAATAAATCAAAATTTATCCTTTCTTTTTTTTAGGTAACTGGCCTTATTTTGTTATTCTTATCTGGCAAACCAGATACAAAGAGAAAGGAAATAAACTATGTACGTATGAGAGACTCTAGCACGGTAGCACCTACTCACTCCTTCACTGAAATTCATAATACAGCGCATTATATTAATTAGCTTGCAGTGTTTTAATGATAATTTTTATTGGATGACACAGTATCTGTAAAGTCGAACAAAGGTGATGCGAAAATCGTCCTAAACATTCTCAGAGCGTCAGACCTAGAGCTACAAAATTTGGCACATATTTACTTCTTTTTTAGTTGGTGCACATTAAGAAAAGGTTTCTCAAAATTTTGGATTCTTAATTAAAAATTAATCAAAATTTTATTTTTCCTCAATAACATCGGATCACAAACCAATAACATCGAGCAAAAACCATTTTTGTACCACTTAAAATACAACTTTTCTGCGATGCCAATTTTCTTTCCGTGCAAATTTTTCTATAATTTTAATAATTTTTTCAAAATTAGTTTTAAACACGCTTTTGCAGCGATGCTTTTCCTTAATACATCCACGTGCAACTAAATATCAGTTTATGAATGATCAATATTATCATTTTAATAGCTCTTGCGCAAGTAAATAAAAATAAATATTAGATTTTTCAGTTCATTACTAATGAATACTTTAACATATTTCAAAAAATTGGATTTTTTTAAAAATGAAAATGTCTTGGGGCTGGTATTTTTTCTGTAAATTGCGTGATGTAGCAATCGTTACGCATTGAATGCAACGGTTGACGCAATCAAACCAGACGAAGACAAGACGAACGAATGAAGCTAAAAACATTGCAATGCCACGAGGATTCGGACCAGAGGTTCGAAATTTTGAGAAGGAACAGAGAAATATTCATATTACCGGAGTAGCCGTTGACGACAACGGTAAGGTCGCCAACAACTCAAGTTCGAAATATCAGGTTGAGTAAAAAGTTTCCCGCCCCCAATTTTTTTATTTTAAAATATTAAATACATAAGAAAACAGCAAAGCTAATGAGGATAGTAATCTCCGATCAAATCTACAATCATCTGCCGACGTTTTGGCAACTTTTCAATCCCTTCTGCGAAGAACTGTGGCAATCCAGAAGAGATCGACCTCATTTATGACCTCCTAATTTGAAATGAAGATTGCGCCATCAAGATGCAGCTGCAGATGTGAAAACAGATAGAAATCCGAAGGGCCATGTCTGGGCTGTATGGTGGATGTTGCATCAAATCCCACTCCAGCTTGTAGAGCATCCAGCCTGTCATTGCTGTCATTGTCATCTTGCTGTATATTGCACTGTTGGTAGTCTGTCCGCTTTTCAGGTATTATTTGCAGATAATTCCGCGACAATTCCATCAGATACAGAGAAACACCTTCTTGTTAGGTCTCGTCTTGCAACCAAGCCTGCTGATTCCCCAGGTGCTGACCAGTGACGAAACTAGGCATTTTGGCGCCCGGGGCAAAATCTGCGATTAGCGCCCCCTGCACCTACCCCGAAGACCAACAAATAACACATAGATTAGTTTACTTAAAATCGACCGTTTTATACTAAAAAAGGACTGGCGCCTAAAAATAAGAAAAGGAAAACACTAATTAATATGTTTGTAAGTATTTAATAAAGAAAAAAAAACATGCATAGAAAATAATTTTGTTTGACATAATACAAATACGCTAAGTTCAAGTTTTACATAGTGTACATTAGAAAAAAAACATGTGCAATAATAGTTAGGATATTATCATTATTATAAGTGTTCCACTTGAAAAATTACTGTTTCAAACAATTTTTCAGATGTATAGGTTAGTTTACTCTGTTAAAATTTGAATATGTTAAAACCTAAAAATAATTATGGTGCAAGAAATTTGAATAGAAATAAAATACAATATCCACTCTACTTAATTAAACACCTACCTTTACAGACACCTAAAAAAATATTAGCCGATAGTGAACGTATAGCTGAAACAAAAGTGGTACATTGCATTGTTATATAAATATAGAGAGATTAATCATAGTATGTACTAAAAAAATCGCATTGAAAGCGGAAATAAAATAAAATAAAATAACGAATATTCTCAAACCGCAAATCCTTCGTAGAGATTAAGTTTGTTAATCACTTGACATTTTTTTCCCCTTGGGTTCTTATAGTTTTTTTTAAACAATAATAGTTCATTTTTTCTTTTTCGTTCCTTCTCTCGTTTGTTTTTTTCTCTAATCAATTTCATAGCGTTAATATCAGATAAGAGTTAAGTGGATAATTCTTCTGATGATCTTTTTTTCATTATTTGGAAAACGAAAATGAAAAATGTTTTTAATTGTTTTTATACTAATTTTTTCTTTCTATTATACGTTGTTTTTCTTCGATGTTGCTTATTAATAATATTGTTTTTCTTCGATCTTTTCTGATCTTAATGATGTTGTTTTCCATCGACAACATTATGCACAATTTTTCGTTTGTTTTCAAGAACGATTCTTCCGCCAATTTGTTCCGAAACCAAACTAATCACCTCACACCTTCTCGTAACCATAGTGGCCGACAGCTCTACTGTCTGGTGTCTCCGGAGTTTTTAAAACCGCACATTACAGAAAACAAGTCAAATTGGAAATATGTCTTCATTTCGAGAAATATTGCATAAATTTTTTTTTTGAAAGTTTCAAAAAGTCTTCATCAGATAAACATTTGAAGGATATTCAATGTAAAACATATGATGTGTGGTGGCAGTATAAAAATTCTTCTAAAAAGGAGGAGTTAGTGTTAAAAAGAGCTGAGGAAGAACTGCGAAAGGCAACCAAAAAGAAATAAATTTTTTTGGATTATTTTATTAAGGTAATTATAATAAATTTATTCTTAAAATTTTAAGCATATTTTATCATAACTTTAAATTTACAATTAACTTAGTATGAAATAACTTTACTTATTCTTGTTAATATTCGCTACATTTATTAAAATATGTAGAGTATACTGACATTGTAATATGTAATAAAGTGTTAATATTAACATCTTTCTATAATTTAATAGATAAATGATCCTCACTAATGCAATCTTAAAGTGAAAGTATTCTTCAATTTTCAAAAGTAAATCTAGGAAATTAATTGGTTTGAATACGACTTTGCGTTTTGAATAAAATATTAAATGACAAAAAACAATAATAGATTATGAAAATACTTTAAAAATGAATCATTCAGCAATCTAAGATTTAACTTTTTTCACTTCTTATGTTTTAGATTAAAAAATTTTACATATTGTAATGATTGTTACCTTTCATATTTATGTAGTTACAAAAGTGCAATTGACAGTTATAAAAGTGTTTTGAGCTTTATTGGAAAAGAATGTTTTCATTTACTTTTATATAACAACTTACGTTTCCGATATAAAAGTGATTACTAAAAGTTTAGTCCTTTTGTCACGTGCTTAAAAAGTATAGAGGCAATTGTGAAAAATTAACGAAGAAGTTTATCAAGATTTCTTCCAAGAAGAAAGCGATGAAGTAGTAACAGAAGGGGGAAGCAATAAAATAACAGATATGGAAAAATGGCTTGAGCAACCTTGGTCAGCATTATCGTCCAAAAACAAAACCCCTCGACTGAAGAGCTCTGGTCTCTTGCGTCGAATGGTGGACTTCAGTTTGGTGACGGTGTCGCAATAGCGTGCCGTTAAGGTGTCTAAAAAAACTTTTTTTATTGCTACCCAGTTATTTTCCCATTCCTTTTGGTATTATTAAAGAGTATATGAAGTTTCAGCTCTCTAAGTGAACAGTAGGGTTTGCCTGTAATGCCCGAAAAATTGAAAAAAGCTCTTAAATTATAAAATTTTTATAATTTTTTAGAAATTTTTTATGGTTACAAATGTGTTAAAACTGGTTTAGATTTGTTCCTATGGACGTGTTCACTTAGAATATAATCAAAATTAAATAATAACTGTACCCTTAGCCACTTATGATTCAATTTTAAAAAAAAGCATGAAATAATGAAAATTTGCACTAATTCTGCGTTGTTGCTTTTTTGGAAACATCATACGACAGTTACTGTATGTTCACAATAAAAATTTACTACATTTTTAAGTTTTTATTTTATAAAAATTTACTTACGCCCCAATGACTCTTTTTTCAAATCGTATAAGACCTTATTTTCCTTGCTTTTTGATGTTGCCCATTGCATGCAGGGACTATGAAATGCATGGTTGAGAAGCATTTAACCATGGATGTAGTGGAGCCGGAACAATTTTCAGGCACTGTCTTTTTTTTTTACTAGAAATAAATGAGATAACAATGCAAAAACTTTCTTAAAACAGCGCGATTTTTTTCAGTAAAATCTTCCGGCACTTCTTAATTTGTGACTGCGCCACTGCCAATCCCGATTGTGTTTAGCAAGGCTTTTCATCCAATAACACTTCTAGTTTTTTCATCTTAAAAATGTTTTATGGTTTTCCGTTCTTTTTTTCAAGCTTATCGAAATGTATTTTAAGCCTCTGAAATCATTTGTTGCAAGTTGTATTCTATGGAGCATGCTCTCCGTTTATTTCCGACAGGAATTGGAGCAATTTCCTTCGCGATAAAATAATAAAGTAAAATTTCCCGTGATTTTTGACACAAAACTCCAAGCTTTAATGACGTAGAAATAATTATTGTTTACATTTTAAACAAATGCTACATACATATTATTAATGGCTAGCCGCCTTCGACGATCAGCTTGTTCATCGGGAATATCATTTCAATCGAATCATTTATGTACAAGTTAATATTCATCACTCTTTTAACAAAGTAATTTTAAACACTGAATTGTGATAGATATTTAACCCTTGTTCTTTGAGTAACCTCCTGTTCTGTTCATTGTCTATATGAACTTCCCTAATGAAGTCGAGTAACTGCCCGCTTCATCTAACATCTAATTGTACATTCTTGGCCCAAATTTTGGTCCTTTTGGTCCCTTTCTTGTTCCTCATATTCCTCGTGGAAAATATGCACTGATTTCAACATTAAAATGGAGCGGCACATTTTACGTCCAGTAGCATGTTAGCTGGATTAAAATATATAGATAAAAAGAATCATAACATAACAACCGTAATCATTCAGCTTCTGGTTATATTTCCTTATTTACATCATTATATCATAGAGGACTTTGTTTATAGATTTCACAGAAAAATTGATGAAATATAAAAGAAAGTAAAATCCATCAGGGTATTCTTGCCTCATCTTATTCCTATTCTAAGGACCTTAGATTTCAACAACCGAAGAGAAACATGGAATTAGATATTTGCTTAAACAATAAAAACAGTTTGAATTCCATTTTAACAATGAAAAGTATTGTTGTGAATTATGCCTAAAATTATTTTTTTTAATTTGTTAAAAAAATTGTGTAGGGGAACTTAATTGATATCATTGGAAAGATTATTTTTTGAACTTTCAGATGGTGTAAAAAGATTTTTGTACTATAATATTTTTGAGAGTTCTCAAGAAAAAAATGCCAAATTTTGCTTAATTTGTAATTAATTAAAATTTTACAAAAACGGCCCCGAGGTACACATTCCCATCCTCAAAAGTATGTTTTTCCAAAATTTCGTAGCTCTAGGTCCAGAGGTCTGCCCTGTAGAGCATTAACACACACACAGACACACATTCCCTTTTATTATTAGAAGCGATGTAAAAATTATGAATATATTGTTTTTAAAAAAAGACCCTTTTCTTCCAAGATCAAAATGGCGTAGAGATTGATATCAAAACTTCATACACAAGCGTTTCGATATCAAGTGACATTTAAGCGATACTTTAACAACATCTGTTAAAAAAAAAGGACGGAATCATATTTAAACATCTAATATTTTAACAAATATTTCAGAGAAAATGTTGATTATAAAAAAATTGGCTTGGTTTTTATCTCTAAAAGCGAGGAGTGATAAATTTATTATTTTCTTTCACTCTACTACTTTCAATCATTGCACGTTTACATTAAAATGATTTTTCTTTTTCTTTTCCAAAACACACACTCACAAAAATAAATATGATTCAGAGGAACCAAGAATTTCAATTTCTTTTCCCTCCCAAATTTAAGGTGATTTTGCTGTGTGAAAAGTTATTGTTATTTAGGAAGATTCTTCAAAAGCTAACTTTTTAAAAGTTAAATATGAACGATATTTTTGTATAATTTATATATAAACTATTTATACATATGAATAAGAAAGGAACAGTTCGGGACATTTAATTAAAATCCGGAAACAGTGAATCCTAAACGGGGATGAATTTTTCGACGATTCCTTTCCCTTTGCACACGAAAAAGTAAAGTTAAAACGAGTGGACCACTTTGTTTAAAAAATATTGACAATTTTATTGTATAAAAGCTTGTTTGGAACTGCTGTTTTACGTTTTAAAAAAATAAGCGACATAAAATGCTTGCGAAAATGAAATTCAACCCTTTGAGGACGGCCGCACGGAAAACGTGCGGTTCGATCTGGCCGACGTTTCCCAACGCGAGCGGCTGCTCAGGGCCGGCGCACTTCTTCTAGTTGAGCCTTAATTGCAAAAGGTGGCGTCATGCTGACGTGACAGTCGATAGCTAAAAGCCACAAGAGCCGGCACGTATTTATGACAGTCGGGGGTGAATGTGCCAAACAGCTGGCACACCCGCATGAAAGTCGTCCTCAAAGGGTTGAAGAAACATTTTAAAACATAAAAATCTTTTAACAACACACAAATAAAAATTTCAGCATTCCCTCTGTAATCATCAGTAAGTAGCGACTGCTTAGAAAGAATATCGTTTTAAAGATTTAGTTTGATTAAATTGATTATGATATAAAATTTTAAGGTGCAAAGTAAAAGCGGAGCATCACAGAAGAATTCGACTATGAATTAGCTTCTACGTACAATTAAATCAATACCTAAGCCGAAATATTGATTAAATCGTATAACATTTCCTTTATTCAAAAATAAAACGAACAAAAGGAAAAAGGAACTGAAGATTCTAACAGAAAAAGAATAGAAGAAAATACTTAATTTTATTCCAAAAATTGTATAGATATTAGCTTATATTGCTCCGAAAAAGAAAACCGATTAAAATATAAGAAATGATCAAAAAGTCAAACGATGATAATATTAAAAATAAAAAAAAAAACTAGTAGGGGAGAGTGGGATGAAACTGGATACTTTGATTTTGGTGTTATTAATTCTTCTTTCTAGTGGACAAATACTGAACTGGTACTCCACTAGGAAAGAAAAAGGAATAGTCATAGTTTTCATGTTGTTGCTAAATTCGCTTCTGTGAAGGTTTATTTATTTTATGACGTTAACTCTCCAATGTTCGTTTCTTTTTAAACTATCCTTATTTATTAATCATCACACTTATAAACACTATATATAGTCCAGCTTATTATGTAATTACTAAGGATTTATATCCTATGAAAAAAATAATGATTTAGTAAAACAATTGCGTGGTTCTATTTCGCATTTTATAACCTCAGCACTCGGGTAAAACTGGGTACTCCTTGTGGTATCTGATGGAAAGCATTTCCAATTTATTCCGATTTCCAATATTTTCTTTTTTTGTGATAATTTCAAATAATACAAAGAATTATTTTAGTCAAAATTTTAAAAAGAATTAAAATTTATTTGTTCCATTATTTCTTCGCTCGCAAATAAACGATTTTTATTCATTTTTTCTCATAAAATTTGAAACGCATATCAAATTTTAAAAAATTTGCTCAAAAGGTTTTGCAATCGTTTGGTTTTATTTAACGCATCGACATTTGGACTGAGCTCGTCTGAAGCTTGAATTTTAAAGAAAAACGAATTACGTAGAATACAATGTTCTTTTGCTTTTGGATTGGATTATTTTTCTTCTTATGATTTTGGGATTTTAACCCACTAGTGAGATAAAACCGGATACTTTGACCTTTTCTACAAAAAAATCATTAGCAAAAAAAGTTAGTAAAACTATGACTTTTCCTGAAAGATATATTGTATTCCGATAAATAATAAAAATTGAATATTTTAGAAAAAATTGACAAGCTGTATGTCGAATAGTTTAACTCCAACAGGCCTTCTAATCTTAGGTATCCGATTTTACCCCACTTTCCCCAACGTACAATAATCTTTCTTAGCAGTCATTTATAACCAACTCAAAACAAGACCTATTAATTACTTTAGATACTGAGAGAGTAATAGAAAACAAAAGATTAGTACTCATTTGGATGGAACAATCTGTAAATATTCCCTCGTGATTTCTAGTTCCAAGCTGTGTCAAACAAGCCGGTTTAATAACAGAAGTGAGAACTTTTCCACCTGCTTTCTTTTTTATAAACAAAACAACGAAAGTTGCACCACTTGTCCATCCCGTTCCTTCAACTGTAGTTTCAACGCAACGTGGTGCAATACGTCCTTGTTCTTTCAACCTGAAACGTAACTGTCATGTAACTTTTTAAGGCAATGCTGGGAAATTCAAATATTAATGCATACTTGTTATTATTTCTATATAAGCTGTATTATACGAATTAAATGCATGTAATAATAAAAAAACTGATAATAATTATATAGGCACCTCGGTATAAAATGATTATTAAAGAAGTAAATCAAGCAAGTAGTGCCAAATTATGAATTCTTTGAATGTCTGTTTGGAGACATCATTGGCAAGATTTGGTACATAAGAGTGGTTTTGCGCTCTTCTTCGCCATGTCTTGTAGTTGACAGTGAAAATAAAACAATCTGCTTACGTTTATAAATTTTTAATATGAAATCCCTCTGATTTTAAAAATATCCTTTTCATTTAGAAAATTGCAAGTCAATATAAATATTTAAATTTATGATTGTAACGTGTTGAAAATCGGGATGAATTTCAAAATCTACTCTTCCAACGCATTTGAATGTTAAGGAAAAGGAAAAAAAAACAATTAAATTCATTTACTGTCTATTTTTTACTGGGTACAAACAGGTAAGAATTATCCCTCCTTTAGTCAAGTAACTCTCGGCTTAGTAACACAGATTGGTTTCAAAAAGCGATTGATTTAACCAATATTTTAAGAAGACGATTAGAGAAACTCGACTGATAAGCTTAACTATTTTCCACGATGTACTTGCAAATATTCATTTCGGAAAACTCGACTGGCCAACTCATCTGAAATTCTTCTTTAAAATTACAACTACCCATTTAAGATAATTCATATCAAATCACCTCGACCTGGCGCTAGGCCGTGCGGTGTATCTGAATGACAGTCTCTAGTGAGTGCCATTAAGGCGCTCTAAATTTACTACAGCGAGAGATTTCCATACGCAATAGCTACCGATCAGCAGAAGCCAATGCCGTTTTCTGGTTTCCTCTCTTAGTTTTTCTTGAATATCTCGAAAACTATTCCGTTTTCGAATTACAATTGATTTAGCAACTTGGAGAGCGGAAAATTCCCTACAAATACTGTTCGGCAACGGATTCCGAGACTATCATTTTTGGACGATTTTACACCAGAAAAGGGTGTCAGGCAATGAGTCATATGAGCGCATTTCCGGAGTTCTTTGTTAGATCACGCTCAGTAAAATGTAAACATCACCCTTCCATTCTTCACTTTCCCCCTATTTTGATGAAAATAACTCAGCCCGGCGCATGCGCAAAAACGCGGAGGGTTTCCTAATCCGTTGCTAAACAATGCATGCTTTTATTTTTTTTCTAGATTTAATAGTTTCGCAGATAATGGCTCTCAAATATGGGTGATGTTCAATAATTTACGACTACCTAGACCACCGTAACGGCGCATTACCTATCTGAAAAAAAGAACTTTTTAAAATGAGCTCTCATTTTAAAAAACGTAGTTGTAACATTATTAGTTTTTTTATTAATTTTTGAAATGGATCCAATAATTTATGACCATCCTGTATTATGGTGAGAATTTTAAAACTTCAGATATATTTAAGATTAAATAATGACTTTATTGAAACTAAAATTGTAGTGTTGGGATTCTCAACACGCATTGGCCGATGGAGGGAGCTCTCCTCCCCCGAGGGTCGGGGATTGTTTTTAATTAGTCGAGTTGCGAACTCGAAGGCTGGAGGGACTTTTCGGAAAGCGTCGGCGAGTGAGGCCGGAATCCCAACGCGTATTTCGATTTGACGTAGGGTCCAGACGTATCTTTCTGTCTGTGTCGTTGCTGACCGCGAAGGGTCGTAACAGTTATTCCTATTTTGCTATTCTGTCCGTACTCAGTGTTTGTCTAGTCTTCTGTATTGTCATCTAAATAAACTGTTATTTGTATCTCATCACTGGAGCATGATAATCCATTCATAAGAACCAACACCATAAAAAAAGGGTTACCACCATCACATTGGCGCAGTCGACAGGATTGGATTACCAGGGCTCTCTTGAAGGTAGGCAACTTCATTTTTTTTGCATGCATTGTTCGGACATCTCCGGTGTATCGTGCAACTAATAATAATGCTTCCTTTCGCGAGGAAAGAGGAGCTGAGAGTTGTCGCCGAGGAAATTGGCGAAACAGCTACGCTAGAAATGAAGGTAGCTGATTTGAGGGAAATTATCTTGGGTAGCAAGGCTTACAAAAATGACCCAGAATCAGTGAACAACTTTTTGAGCTCGATTGTAGAGGCTAGAAAGCGGAAAGAAGAACAAAGCGATAATTTAGAATTCGAAAAAATAAAATTAGAGAAAGCGAAACTAGAGGCTCAGTTGGAATTAGAACGCATAAGCTTAGAAAAAGCGAAGATAGAAAGCGTGCGAATTGATCCCGACGCTAGCAGTGCTTCTGGGAATGGTAATAGTTTTAACTGTGTTGAAAACTATATTCATAGTGTTCGTACTCTAACGCTCCCGATTCCGAAAAGAGCGGAAGGTTGGGATCTATTCTTTGCATCGTAAGAAAGAGCCTTCAATACGAAAAACGTACCGGATGAATTCAAGGGAGAAATTTTGTTAAATTTAATGGGGGGAAAAGCAACTAATATATTGGTCTACATTAAAGAGGGTTATGTGAAAGATTATAAAAAAAATAAAAGATACTGTATTGCGAGAATTCGAACCAACCCCTTTGGCTTGTTTGCAAAATTTTCAAAAGGCGAAACGCTTACAGAATGAAACGCATGTCCAGTTCGCTTCGCGATTGGCAACCAGGTGGGAACAATATTGCACATTACGTGATGTTAAAGATCTCGAGACACTAAAAGAACTAATTGTTAGTGACAAATTATATCAATCCTCGTCAAAAACTTCCACTCATGTAAAATCTGACATGGAAACGAGGCTGGTTTAATCTTTGATGCTTGAGGAATGCATATTTTTACATCAACAAATAGATCGTTTTCGAGTCCATTCAGTTCTCATAAGTATAGCTCAAATACACAAATCGCGAGAAAAACTGATATATTCTCCTCATTCTAGAAGGACGGACAAGAATTTAAATCAAAGATAAGGGTAAAAGAAATTATAAATGTTCATTTGTGGTGAAAACCATACGGCAATTGGCCAAAACATTAAACCCGATCGAAAAGAAAAGAAGCGGTCATGCTGAAAAGTAAATTCAATTTTAAAACCGGATGGTATTCATCCACTAACGCATGTATAACGGTTCCGTGGGGAAAGAATTGGAATTGATTATTGGATTCAGGACGCAAATGTTCTAATAAATTCTGCCTTGCGAATAAGATGAAAGTTTTGACTAGGGAAAACTAATTAACTAACTTCGCGTTTGGGTAGCAAAATGTCGTAGCAAAATTAATGCAGTCATTATAACTCTTCCAATAAAACGTCGTTAAATCATCCACTCGAATATATAATAGCAGTTACGGATGACTAAATGATACGATGGTGATTCCACTATCTTATATGAAGTCTTTATCTCATTAAATAAAGAAAAGGTTATAGCACTTGGTAGAAGATAAAAGTGAATGTCTGAACAATCCATCTCATGAGAGAAAATAATGAAAAGCAGCTCAGCTTGAGGTGAAACTATGAATGATTCGGCAATGTCTAACTTTTATTCCGATGCGACAAATTAAAACAGACAAAAGACTTGTCTTCAGGGAAACCGTAGGTATCAACTAACAAAGCAAGGAAATTTTATATTAATTGAGATTAATTTATCACAAAGATGAAATTCTTGACACGAGCAGCTCAATTAATATTACCACTGTAAGGGTAGAAAAAATGTAATGAAGCTCAAGAGCATGAATCTGTTTTTTGGAGGTCATATGGGTGGGAACAAGAAAGGATTAGGTATAATTTTTATTGGCTAATATGTGCGAACGAGTATAGCCGATTTGTCCGAAACATGCATGGGTTGCCAATTGGGAGAAAGGATAAAATAAGTGATAGACTCCCATCACTCCAGTTGCCCGCCCTGAGCTTCATTTGAAACGCAAAATAGAACTTGATCGGTCCAGAATTGAATCCGTCTGGTCGTGGACATAAGCACGTTCTCGTAGCATGGATCAGATGACTAGGTGACCTGAGGCAATACCTCTTAGTCCCTATCGCAAAGCGACATGTGATGCGCTACCGTATTTTCTCGAACTGGAATTCCCTAATGTAATAGCTAGTATAGAGTACTAATTTCGTCATCTCATAGAGGAATTCGTTAAGAGAATTGGGTCAGTCCGAGATTTTCTTGTCCTGGCTATCCCAGCAATATGGACTTGTCGAGGGTGGAATGGAGTGCTAAAAAATACGTTTTCGCCATATCATTGAAAGATCCTCGAAGTGGGACCATCAGATACCCTTCCTACTATTTGCTTACCGAGAAGTAGCAAATACCACTACTGGGGTGTCACCCTTTAGATTGATGTATGGCAGAGAGGCTCGAGGGCCTTTGGCGATTCTAAAGTCTTCATGGGCAGGTGAAGTGCACTTACCTACTAATGTTACCCCGTCAGCGGTAGACTATTTACAAGAGATGAAAATTAACATGGGAAAGGCAGCGGAGAAGCTTCCTTGGTAGCAGCTGACAAACAAAAATCATATAGCGAATATTTTAATAAACGATCGTCCGTGCGAGCTTTTAACATTGGAAAGCAGGTGGTGTTGCTGATACCTGACTGTAGCAATAAGCTATATGCTAGGTGGACTGGTACTGGTGAGATATTCGAGCACCATCCTCCTCATTCTTACGAAGTAAGATTAGCTGATGGAACCGTTAGGCATGTGCACGTAAACAAAATACGGAAATACCATCCGCGCTCTCTCGCGGTTGGAGTTATCTTTGAGGAAGATCATGATTTTGGGGAGATCAACCCAACTCCCAACACATCGGATGTCGATTCTCGTGAATTGTGTGAGAAAATAAATTTGAATCATTTAAGCGATGAGCAGAGAAATAATCTGTGTGGATTATTGCTTAGGCATAATGAACTCTTCACAGGCAAGATGAAAGTGCCAAAGTAGGTGCCCATCGTATACGGCTTAAACCTGATGCAGAGAGGAAGAAACCTTTTGTCTACCGTATTCCTGAAGCTTTAAAGGATAAGGTAGATGAGCAAATAGATGAACTTTTAGCGCTAGATCTCACTGAGGAGAGCGATGCCGAGATCGCCTATCCCATCGTGTGTGTTAACAAGAAGGACGGTGGATTACCGTGCATTGAACGCCGTGACTGTCTCTGATGACTTCCCAGTCGAGGAGGCCGTTGATTTAAACCAATCAATTGGCAAGGCGAACGTCATTACCACGTTAGATTTATTAAAAGGGTACTGGGCCATACCTATGGATCTAGAGTGCAAGGAACTCACCTCCTTCAAGACTCATCGTCAACAATATCAGTTCAAAGTGATGTGTTTTGGTTTGAAGAATGCGTCAGCTACGTTTCAAAGAGTGATCAATAGGGCTTTGTCTCAGTACAGAAACTTTTCACGAGCGTATATCGATGATATTTCTGTATATTCGGAGACCTGGGAGGAGCATCTGGAGACCATTCTATGCAAACTTCGAGAATTAAACTTTGCTGTCAATCTGAAGAAGTGCTCGTTTGCGAGGCCTCACGTAAAATATTTGGGGCATGTCATTGGCTCTGGTCGGCATCAACCTGACCCGGATAAGACCAACACTATTGAGAATCTACCTCAGCCCAAAACCAAAAAGGAGTTGCGAAGTGTTCTAGGATTGTGCAACTACTATCGGGAATACATTCCTAGTTACTCTGAGCTCGTCTATCCTCTAACGGAATTGACAAAGAAAAAGGTTCCAGATAACATCCCATGGACTAAAGAACACGATTTAACTTTTGATCGTCTGAAGAGAGCTTTGGTTGAAGCTCCTTCCCTATATACGCCAAAGCCTGATCAACCATTCATAGTGCATTCGGATGCTTTCCAAATAGGAGTGGCTGCGTGTCTGTCACAAAGGGCTGGTGAAAAATGTTGTCCAATAGCATATGCCAGTCAGAAACTGACAAGATGTCAACAATCTTGGTCGACTGTTGAAAGGAAGGCATTTGCCATCGTGTGGTGCCTTAAAAAGTTTGGGTTTATGGATCAGAAATAGAATTTTACACTGACCATAACCCGTTGCCCTTCTTAACAAAAGGTGCTCCGCAATCTGCGAGGTTACAACGTTGGGCATTTGCCTTACAGCGATACAATATAACAATTAAACATTGCCCTGGAGCAAAAATGCCGCATGCTGATGCACTCTCACGTTTAGTGTGATCTCTTCACGTCTTTTTAAATAGAGCTGATTGGTTGTCGTATTGGTGATTTCCATTCGCTGTTCCACTGTATCATTATGAACCCCCATTGGCTGCCTTTCTTTTTAATCCTCTTGAAAATCTATACATATAAGTTACTTTCATTTTATCCTTTCTGAGATTTTGTTTTTCATGTATGATAAGACCATGCTGTAAATAAAAATTGCTTTATCCGATCCAAAGGACTCTGAATCTTTTAACACAGGCATTTTCCACAATGAAATGGTTATAATGCTAACACATTTGGAATTAATTAATCCATCAATTCCAGAAATCGAGGCAAGGAGGTCTAAAATGCGGGATCAAAATCTCGAGGTTCAATTTTCCATGATTACGAAACTTTTTCTTTGTGTACTTCGTATACTTGATAGTGAAAACGAAAAACGTATAAAATATGTGATTTTTTTGGGAGGGGAGGGGTTAAAAACTTAAATCACACTTTAGTTATTCATAATGAAGCATTTGATAATGATAAAATATTATTCGTGAAAAATAAGTCTAAAGCTTAACACGTAGTGTAACACAAACACGTCGAATCCTTCCTTAAAATATTTTTGTCTGTCGAATGCAACAAATGAGTCTTATGAAGGAACTTGGTAACCTGTCAACCGTTTCAGAAAGTGGTTGCTGACAACATGCTGAAAGAAGTTGGAAACATTTCTTTCAGCAGGTAGTTGATCTTCGTTATAGGAAAACGTAGTAACCATAACAATGCTGCTTACCTTAATAATGATTCTATCGCCTTTTGGTAGCAGTCACGCAATTTTTCACTCGAAATATACTCATGTGGAAACCAACCCGATAAAAAAAGTGCGTTAACGATTTACTGCTAAGTTACGCGTGCGCTGTGGATATTGGATAGGATTTTGGGGTCGACAAACTGCGGCTCTTTGGGAATGTACATGCGGCTTTGAAATAAAATTGAAAATGAAAAGAGAGCTGTGTTAATTTTAATTATATAATTATTACAAGATATCATTTGTTTTGCAAGTTATAACTAGGGGGAGTCTTCTCCCCTGAAGATTTCTGAAAGTTGATGCCAGTTACAGTAAAACCCCGGTTAAACGAACTAGGGTTAACCGAAACCCGGGTTGTTCGAAATGCCTCTGAAATCGCAAATCAAGACAAAAAAAATAAAATAATAAAAAATAATAATAAAACCACGTACGTGTGCTGTTACGGAAATATTCTCGAAGGCGAGACTTTTTTGCAGCGATATCCCCACTTTTTTCTTTTAATCCTCCCCAAGAAGCTCAGTAATTAATTTTAGAATGCTAAAATTAAAATTCGTGGACATTAACAATATTACTTACGATATTGTTTACTTGCGCCTGTCAGGTGCATTGCGTCCGAACTCACTGGTGCGAATATTTCGCCCGACGGAGGGCTGACTTTAATAAAGAATATGAATGCAGCCTATAAGAATTAGTTTTACATTCAAAATATTTCATAATTACCTACTGCAATTAGATACAAAACAGTAACAGATGTACACGGCTTAACCGAAACAATCGTTATCCGAAAAGGCCCCCCCCCCTTTATTTCTGTTAATCGGGATTGTACTGTACTATGAGGACAGTTACTTCCCCAAAATTATTTCTTAATACTCATTTACGCGAACAATTGCTATCGTTTGAAATATGCGACAAAATTTCAAAATAAAATAGAATAAATAATAAACGGCAGCGGTGCTTCCTCCTCGATTTCCTCGTATATTTTATATAACATGGCTCGTTTTATGTTTAGCTTCGGAGTACAGTGAAGAGAATCGATTATACGTTTTTTACCTCTTCCTGTTGACCGATTGGATCCAAGATTTGATGGAGATCTGCGAGTTGGTGACGAGATCACATACCAAATTTCATTTATCGACCTCCTTGTGTTTTTAAGTTATGGTGTTCGTACACCCATAGACAGACAAACAAATAGACACTCCCTCATAGTGTATTTAGTAAATACATTTCTACAATTTTGGTTTAAAGATCATGCACAGCGAAACTCCGATTAATCGTCACTCGTTTAACCGTCAGTTTCTGTTATCCGTCATTTTCTCAAACGCCTCAAAAACACGGAAGGGGATGGCAGATTATTTTAAAGTAACTCACGTTTATAGCATTACAATACATTTCTGTACATTACTACTCTTATATTGAGGTTTATATTGATGGTTTTGCAAAATTAAATACAATTTACATACATTATTCACTTTTATTAAAGGATTTAATATTCATTTTCGTCCCCAGCAGGAGTGAAAAAACGTTACTGTATGTATGCATTAAGAGATTTCTGTTATCCGTCACAGCCCTGGTACGGACTGTGACGGTTAACCGAAGTTCCACTGCACTAAAATTCATCCATCTAGCTTTTTGCATTTTTGAATTATCATTTTCACATACACACACATAGACAGATTAACAATATGACAAATCTGGTCCATAATTTGATACAGATCTATAATTCTGATTATAAAACCATATGCCAAGACTTTTTTCTGTCTAGCTTCTTGAGTCATCGCGTACGTATATGCATGCGGACAGACAAATAGACAAACTTCCCGTTGACGGGTTTCGTCCAAAATTTTATATAGGTTTACAATTTTGGTATAAATGTCACATACGAAATTTCATCTGTCTAGTTCATTCCATTTTATAATTATCGTGTTCACAGGCAGAGAGATGTAATTCCAAAAGCTTTTTCTTTTCAGATTTAGGTATGTCTAAAACGCTGAGATGTATCACTCCAAACAGTACAATTGCTTTAAAACCGTAAAGCATTATCCATTCATGTCTTTGCTTTGATTGTCCTTTTCATTCTTTTATTACACATTTGCGTGAAATTAAAATCGATTAAAGGACGAACGTATCCCATGACAGGCGTTTCCTTTTAGGATAAATGCCAAGAATTTTTAAATACAATCGCATATATTAGTCCTTCCTTTTCTCCCCGTCGACTTGACTGTCATTTCTCCTCAGTTTGAGATTTAATGTCATGAATCGTATCGATGATTAATACTGCTAGGAAAGAGGGGGGGGGAGGACTTTAGCCCCTTAACGGTTTATCCCAAGCTCCACTCGTGCATCGAATTACGGCATTTTTATACATATTGTCTGAAATTACGCCATTCGAATACATTATAATTCGCACAAAAAATGAAGAGTAACTCATTAACATCTCAAGTGTTCTACGGACCTTTAATTGAATCAATACGACAACACATTCCCAAAATAAAACCGTTAAGGGGTTAAATAGAAACGGATCCTGATCTTTTCCTTCTCTTTTACGGAATATGATCATGAAAAAGTATAATTATTGCAATCGTAAAAAAATACCATTGCATAACGCTTTTGTATAAAGGCAGTAACCAAAACAATGAAAAGCGTTGTTGTAAAATATACTTAAAATTTTTTAAAAAATTATTAAAATTAGAGAAAGGCTGTACGGAAATAAAATTGGTATTTCTGAAAAGCTAATTTTTTAAATTTTAAAGTGGTATAAAAATGGTTTCTGTGCAATAATATGGTTCGAAGTTATTGAGGGAAAACGTTAAAATATGGATTAATTTTTTATTAAAAATTTAACTTGAATTTTGAAGAACCCATCTTTAGTGAGCACCTACTACCCAAAAGAGGAACCACCTGCCAAATTTGGTATCTCTAAGTCAGCGGTAGTCGCAAAATCAGCAGTGCCGGGACGCTCTCAAAGCAGTGCCGGAAGGCTCTAACCTGGGTACCAAAATCACGCTGTTTTAAGAAGGTTTTCACAATTTTATTTATTTATTTTTTTCATTAAAAAAATGGCAGTGCCGGTGCGGCGTCCCGGCTCCACTACATCCCTGCTCTAGGTCGGTCTGCCTTGTAGACGATTTTGAACGATTTTTGCACCATGCATGTCGTAATTTACAGATAATATCCAGCCTATATTTTTATTTTATTTGATCTTATACTATTTTTAATTGGTCTTATATTATTATTTTTGTAATTTTTTCAGCATTTCTCAATTGCTTTTTTTGCAATTTATTACCTTAATTTTTTTTAATTTCTTTTGCTAATATTTTGTATTCTGAACTATAAACATTGTCATGTTAAAAACTTTAAAGGAGATTCGAACCTCTAATCTGAAATATCGTGGCATGATACTGTTTTCAGTTTGATTCTTCTGTCTTAACATTATTTCTAAAAATTAATTCTTAACTATATAGCAACGATAGTGTGCACACAAAATATGTATTTAATGCCGTCGTAACGCTTGCATCTCTAAATGCAGAATTTAAAACAATGAAAATGATTATTATCAAATATACTAAAAAACATTTTTAAAAATTTAATAAAATTAGAGACGTAAAAATGGTGTTCGTGCGCTAATATGCTCTGAAGTCACTGTGGAAAAACATTAAACTTTCGATTAATCTTTAATTAAAAATCTAATTAGAATTTTGAAAACCCCTTTCTTAGTGAGAACCTACTATCCAAGAAATAACTTACTATCTGCCAAATTTGGTGGTTATAGGTCCAACGGTCTGCCCTGTAGAACGATTTTTGTATCATGCATGTTCCGTCACGCAATTAAGTAAATAAAATAAAACATAAATAGTAAATAAAACATTTTCAGGTTAAAATTCTATTTCGAGATTTTGATAAACCCCCACGTTAGAGACCTCCCTGAGTCCGAAAAATCAATTTTTGATATTACGTCTGCGATAAAGCGTCAGCATATTTTCATACATTACTACTAAGACGAAGTCGTAACGGCGCCGTTTTTTCCAGTCGCTCACGCGGCTGGTTCAAACCTCAACAAACGGACTCAAACCGCGATCGGCTAGTGTGAAAGCTCCCACTCATTTCTTCAGTTTAACACCAAGAGGCGGCCTAATGCATTCTTGCCGTAACGGTTAAACCGTATAATGTGAAAGGGGCCTGAGTCTGGCAAATGATATTTTTTAAGGGATTTGTTACCTTTTGAAATGAGATGATAAATCCTTCGGTATTATCGGAAGGTGTGGAATTAAAACACTTTCTCTTCTCCCTATATCAGTCATAACAGTAGCTTTCATGACGTTTGGACCTAGGTGTGTAATTTGTAACCGTGTGGCATTGCTCAAGTCTCGGTATATCGAGGTTACGTATTAGTAGTACTGGCACACCGACTTTCATTCTCGGCTTGTCGGAAGGTGCCCCTGACAATTCTAAGATGTTGAGGAGCTGTACAGAATATGTTGTTCCTTGTTAATGCCCATTACCGTATCTACAGATGGATATTCTGTAATATCTCACTGTGAAAATTAAACAAAACATCGAGAGAATAATTCACTAACGTCATTGGATCACTGTGTAACCGTATTAAAAGCTGTAAATGCTACGAGAACAGGAAACTGGAAGTGTAAAGTCTCCTTTGTTGTTTATGGTCAAAGAAAGCAATATTTTCTTATATTAACTTTAACACTGGCAAAAGCCCGCGCGCGAAACAGTAATTTGGCTTGAATTTATTTCTATAAGAATAAAAAGTATTGTTAGATTACGTTAAAATATATCTTTAAACCTTAATAACAATCAGAGAAAACATTTCATCGCAATGGAATTAATAGCATTAAAAAGATAATTTTCTGGTCTTTAAAATGGCATAAAAATAATTGTTGTATAATAAATATTTCAGAAGTTATTGGCAAAAAACGTCTACGCATTAGGCTTAAAAGCGGCTAATTTTCGTTATTTAATTAAATATCAAGAACTAATTAACTCTGAAAGTTGAAAATAGCACCTTTGACCTAGCTCTTGTACAGCAGGTCGTACCTCCCGGTCAGGGAGACCCTGCTCCCTCATCGGGTGACTCTAACACCACTCCTGAATAAACTACCGGGAAGTCAGGAAAGTACTGTAGCTCCAACTATCCTCCGCAATGCTACTAAGAACAGTAAATTGCTTGGAACTACTAAAAATATTATGTAACACATCATAAAATGCAAAGCGAAGAAATCTGGATATTTCAGCAAGATATCTATAGATAAAAAGGACGACCTTTACCAATTTAGACGAGCAGAAATAAGACTAATTCGTAATCTCTAAAAATTTCGAAGTGAACTTAAGATATTAGACAAAGAACCTTCCATAGAATTTAAAAATGCTGTAAAGAGAACCAGGACTCAGAACTATATATATATAAAAAAACTAAAGCTCCGCAGAACTTTTTCCTATAGCTATCCACAAAGTTACAAAATCAAAGTTTAGGCAATTTTGTAGTCACAACGCTTTTTTACTTCGGAATATTCTCAACCTGCAACTAATGAATAACAAGCATTCAGAATCACAATCAGCAAACCAACAACATATTACTCCTACCCAGGAGCTAAAGGACAAGAACACGAAGCTTTATAACCCTGCAGTATTCCAAATGACGACTGTGGGAATCTATTCGCAGCTTTAATATCTCCAAGTTATTTTAAAAACTACAAGGCGTGAATACCCGAAACTAATCCACATATCACAATAAGCATGCGGGACTCTGATTAACACTGTAGTAACACGGTAGCTGAGGTATCTAAGTCTGGAGCCAAAGCTGTACACTTATTCCTACATACAACTATGAATGGTAAACAAACTAATAATGGCACTCCTCTTCCCAGCAGAGGCGGCACCAGAAATTTTCCGACGGGGGGGGCCCCCCCAAGCAAAGTTTTTCTAAATTTAGGTAACTTCAAAATAACAGATAATAATTAATTTTATATTTAATTAAAGTTAATTAATTATTAATTAGCGAATTTGATTATAATAATTAATTATTTGGAAGATTTAGCTATTTGTATAATGTCAGTGCAGTAAGAAATGTCTGACTGAACGACAAGCAATAATAGAGAATGAAGAATTATGAACATAAATCTCTTAGGAAAAAAAAATGTTCCCCACTGATGTTGGAAAAAATTCTCAGATTATTTTTTAAATATCATAACAAAATAAAATATTAGCCCAAACAAGTGAAAATAATTATTAACACATTTTTAAACCTATAAATGCATATCTTTAATAATAATAAAGGAGAATTTGTGTGTCTGTGTGCGTATTGGTTCTCTACAGGGCAAACCGCTGGTCCTAAATCTACGAAATTCGGCACACACCTACTTTGGAGGGTGAGAATGTGTACCTCGGAACTCTTTTTGAAATTTTTTTTAGAATTTTAATTAATTAAAAATTAATCGAAATTTTGGCGTTTTCCATTAATAACTTCCGAAAATATTACAGTACGAAAATCATTTTTAAGCCAGCTGAAAGTTCAAAAAATTACCCTTTCACTGATTTCAATTAAGTTGCCGTACAAGTTTTCTTCTAATTTTAATAAATTTTTATAAATATTTTTGACATATTTTACAATACTTTTCATTGTTGCAACGCAATTCAAACCGTTTTCATTGTTTAAACAAATATTTATTTGTGTGTTTATCGATGAGGTAATCTTTATATATAAAAGGCAAATACCATGACTCACTCATCACGAAATCTCCCATACCACTGGGACTAGAAACTTGAAATTTGGCAGGCGGTTGCTTCTTGGGGAGTAGGTGCTCACTAAGAAAGGATTTTTTGAAATTTTCATTACAAATTAAATTATTTAAAAATTACTTTAAATTTTAACGTTTTTCCGGAATAACTTCGGATCCTATTATCGCAAAAACACCATTTTTACATCATCTTAATGATAAAAAAATTAGCTTTTCAAATGATGATCTTATTTCCATGCGACATTTTGTTCAATTTTAATTTATGTTTCAAAATGTTTTAAAACATGAATTGTAACAGTGTTTTTATTGCTGTAAATAAAAATCAAACCTTCTCATTATTTCAACAAATCTTTTATTCACGCTCTTTTGTAAATGTTAAGGTTGTGATAGCTTAAATTGTTTTCTTGGGAAATTAACTCCAAAGCACAATTTTCACTTTAATATTCTTTGCATTGCTGAAATATTTTATCGAGCCTGCTTAAAAGTAATATTTTTATAAAGCGTGGCAACAGATATTTGATTTTAGGTTTGTTTGTTCTTAATTTGTGTTATTTATATTAAGATGATTTTCAACCTTTCTTCAAGCATTTAATCACGTGCTGTCTTGCCATTTTAAATTTATGGGGCGTGAAAACACTTTCAAATTTTTGTATATTGCATTCATTACAGGTAATTTTTTATTAAAATTTTGGTTAGGCTTGCTGTCAAACTTGAATTTCCTCAAGTGATAACTCATCAAATTTGATATTAGAAACTAGAAATTACAGCCTGAAGCTAGGAATTACAAAAAGGCAATAATGTTCGGGAAAACTAACAATTTTTTAAATTTTATTGTCTAACTCCTATACTCCCGGCTCTTTTAGATGTCTATGATTTTTTTGTCGCCTCACTTTTTGTACCCACTGGTTCACATGGGCGTCCAGCATGTTCGGCTTTTGTGACCATATTCAGCGGTAATCATTCTACCGATCAATGAGTGCTAGATGAATTGAGTGAAAATTATTTGAAACTCAGTTTGTAAATTGCTGCGATGCATCATACAGAATTGTATCGCTGGAATTTTAAAATTTACGTCTTTAAATATTTTACTGTCTGTTAAATACAATAAAATATTAAGTTTTTTTGTTGCTCTTTCCTGAGTTATCTCGGCGGGAACTGCAACGGGTAATGCTACAATTAATGTAAAATACAAAAATAAGACTAATCTAAACGGGCGAACCAGCTGGTCGCCGGAGGCGGCTAGTATCCTAATACATTTTGCTCTCATATTTTATTTCATGAGAATCTTTGTGGAATTTGTAAACCAAGTTCTCTGAGATATTACGAATGTTAAGAAATATATCTATTAACCTGAATGATTATGGTTGCTATCTTTTCATTCTTTTTTGGCATGTTTTAATCCAGCTATCATGCCGCTAATCATAAAATGTGCTGCGTCATTTTAACGTTGAAATCAAATGCAGATTTTACAAGAGGAATAAAAAAGTGGAAATAGTACCGAAAACATGGTATTAGAGGTTACATGAGATGACCAGTTATTTGACTCCATTCGGAACTTTGAGAGAATGAACAGAAGAGGTCCAAGGTCACTAATAGAAAATAGGTTAAATATCTACCAAAATCTGAAATTTAAAATTACGTTTTTAAGAGAACCATGAATATAAAATGATGCAAGAATCAATTGAAATCATATTCCCTGCGAACAAACTGGTCGCCGAAGACGGCTAGTTTAAAATGATTGTCAAAAACAGCGGACCAGTCCCCCAGTACCAATCACTGGACCGATATCGATGGTTTTTTATTTCATACGGAAACTTATGACGTTCAGATATGTCATCAATGGTCTCCTGCCACCCACCACCTTCGATTTTTGAAATATATTACAAAATAAAACTTTGGCAGAGTCCCTCACCCTCTACAACCGCCAATTCGCCACTTTATTTCACCAAGTTGCATCTACTAGTTACTAATATCACGGGCGAACAGTCGGTCGCCGAATGCGGCTAGTCTATATACAGTCGGACATCTATTTAACGAACCTCTATTTTCCGAACTTTTCCTTGGAACCAAGAACAATTTGCAAATTTCTTCGTAAAATAACCTCCAAATAGCGAAGTGCATTCTCTATTTAACGAACTTTTTCTTGTCATCCAATATTTTTTTTCTCCCTATTTCTCAAAATATTTCAGAACATTTTAAACTTATTCTTTATTTTAACATATTTTATGGTGATCAATGACCTTGAACTGGTTTTACCAGTCGCCTAACTCACCGAGAGTATTAAAATCGCTGTCATTCTTTGCATTTCATTCAGGAAGTGCAACCTTTATCCACCACCTCTCACCCCACACTGTCCACTTTACTAGAAAAACTTTCAATATCCCCCTTTCATCCTCAATGGAGCTGTACCGTGTAATTGAACTAGTCTCCCATTTTCTTGATTGTTGATCAGAGTCATGCTGGTAATTTCGGTTCTTGTAGCTGGAAAATGTCAAAGCGAAAGTGCTTGAGCATCAAAGAAAAAAAATTCAATTCTTCATGAGGTGGATAAAGGCGTGAAGAAAAAGGGTACTGCTTTAAAATTTGGTATTCCTCCAAACAGCTTAACAACCATAATAAAAAGTAGTGATAAGATACAAAATTATGATTCATCGAATTCTTGTTCAAAACGTTTAAAAACATGTAGGATCTATGAAGATGTGGATGAGGCAGTTTTGAAGTAGATACTCACAATGCGAGATAAAAATGTTCCGATCTCTGGGCCTTTCATAATTGAGAAAGCTCTTCAATTGTGAAGACATTGAAGGATACGACGAATTTCGAGGAAGCAATGGAAGGCTTGAAAAATTTAAGAGAAGACACGGAATTATGGCAAAAGTAATATCTGGTGAAAGTAAAGACGTTGATGCTAATGATAGTGAAAGTAGGATAACGGAGACACAGTAAAATTTTAAAAGACTATAAGCCAGAAAACATCTTTAATGCGGATGAGACTGCTTTATTTTTTCAATGTTTGCCTCAAAAGAATTAACATTTAAAAAGGAAAAATGCTTTGGAGGAAAACAAAGCAAAGCAAGATTAACTGTCATGTTAGGTGCAAATATGAGTGTACATCAGAAATTGAAACCATTAATTATCGGAAGAAGCAAAAATCCAAGATCTTTCAAAGGCTCAAAATCTTTGGAGGTTGATTATGACTTTAACAAAAAATCTTGGATGACGTCAGAAGTTTGTGAAACATGGGTTCAAAAGTTGGACAAATGTATGATTGCAGAGTGTCGTAAAATTGCTCTCGTTTTTTACAATTGCCCAACCATCCGAAGGAAATCAACCCAAAACTGAAAAATGTTACAGTTTTTTACTTGCCGCAGAATATTACATCAAAACTGCAGTCAATGGATCAAGGGGTGATAAAAAAATTTCAAAATATGCTATCGCAAGAGAATAGTGCGAAAAGTTATCACTGCGCCTGAGAACAATCAATCCATTCCAAATATCAACTTACGGGAAAGCATATCAGAAATTTCCAAAGCATGGAACTATGTCACAGATCGTACTGTTCGCAATAGTTTTGCCAAAGCTGGATTCTTTGTCAACAATGAGAATTCGGCAAGTACGGAGGACGATATTCCCTTAGAGGAACTTAAAAAAAATGTGGATACAGCTAAGGGAAAAAAGAAGAAATTAACGATCATGTGCTTATTGATGATTTTTTTTCACTTGATTCTGAAACTGAAACCTCGGAAACACTAACTGAATTGGATATTTTGGACAGTGTGAAAAATAAAAACAATACAGCAATGAATTGCGATGAAGACGAAGGCGATGAAGATGGAAATGATCATGATGCAGAAATCAACAAACCTTCGTATGATGAAATGCTAAAATCATTTGAAACAATCCGACGCGGATTACAGTTTGAAGAAAATACGCCTGAAGGGGTTTTTGATGCATTGCCAAGATTACGTATTATGAGAGAAAACACTTTTTCAAACAAAAAACTCCGACAAAATTAACAGACTTTATTAGTAATTAAATTTAAAGACGCATGTGGTAATGTATGCTTAAAATTGCTTGTTATAACAAATGCGATAATGTCATTAAAATTCATTAATTTTAATATAAAAGTATATTTTTTTAATAATATTTAGTGTTTATGAATTTAAAATCTGTTTTGTGTAGTTTAGAGTATTTTAAAAGGTGAATCTGTATTTAATGAATTTTCCATATAACGAACTTATTTTCGGGATTTAGCGACTTCGTTAAATAGAGGTTCGACTGTATTTAAAATAATTTGGAAAACCAAAAGACCAATCCCCAGTCCTAACCAATGGACCGATTTTGACAATATTTATTTCATATCAAAGTTTATGACCCCTAGAAAATGTCATCAAAGATTGCTTATTTCTAATCGCCCTCCATTTTCGAGAGATATCGGAAAAACACTACTCCACTGCACATTCTTAATGGGAAAAACTCGTGAGAGAGTCCCCCAACCACTGAATTGATTTCGCCAATTTTTATTTTATATGAAAGCTCATGACCCTAGATACATCGCCAGTGGTCACTTCTCCATCTCAATTCTTCATTTTTCGAGAAGAATCGCTAAAACACTACTTCATTGTACATTCTTTACGAGTGGAAACCTTAACTGTGTTCCCAGTCTCAACAAATGGACCGATTTCACCAATTCATCTCACTTTGCAAGCATAACTAACAAATCGGGATTCACCACGTTTATTGCGCAAGTTTAAAATCGTATTTTTGATCAGTACCACCCACCAGCTGAAAATTTAGAAACTCATTTTTTTTAATGATATCAATGAAGTTGTCTTATTTTTTCACTAATTTTAATAAATTTGTAAAAATATTTTTAGGCAAAATTTGAAACAATTCTTTTCATTGTTGCAATCTGGTTCAAACCGTTGCCAGTGTTTACACAAATAATATTTAATTCTGTGTTTCACTTCCATTATTGAAAGCTAAGGTAATGTCCTAATAGATTTTACTTTCTTTCTCGTTTCATCAATTTTTCTTTGAAATCTGTAAACAATGTCCTCTAAGGTAATAATTGAAAACATATTTAGTAAGCTCATTGATTATGGTTATTGTGTTCTAATTCTTTCTATCAGCATGTTTTAATCCAGCTAGCATTCTGTAAGACATAAAATGTGTCGCGCCATTTTCATACTGAAATCAAATGCGTATTTTACATAAGGAATAAGAAAGGTGCCGACGACAAGCAATGGACCTTATGCATGTGACGTCACATCCTCCGACACGTGACCTGCCGGAGGCAGCCATTGGTCAGTCTTAAACAGTTGACTCGGAACTGCTTTTATTTCCGAGTCGCTTATAGGCCGATCGCTTTGTTTATTTCTCCACAGCTGTTTTTTTATAATCTCGAACCCAAACAGTGCATAAGGTCCATTAGATATTAGATGACACATGCAATTACTTGACTCAATTATGGACGTTCATGTGTAGACAATGAACAGAACAGATGCAAATCTACTAAAAGAACACGGGTTAAGTGTCTATAACAATTTGAAGTTTAAAATTGCTTTTTTTAAGGGAACTATGAAGATCAAATTATGCACATGAGATTCAACTGAATTTATATTCCCGACGAACAAGCTAGTCAAAGAGGGCGGCTAGTGTGTAATACACCAAAACCTCTCTACAGTGGTCACCCACCGTTCTAAGGAAAATTGGACGTTCTAAAAGGTTATTATGTTTGGAAGTGGGAGTATAAAATATTTAAATAAGACCTAATTTGTCGTTTCTGATAAATCTAATTTTAAAAATTATCCAAAGAAAAAAAGGATTTTATCCGAAAATTTATCTCTATATATAATTCTTTCTTTCTTTTCTTTTCTTTTTTTCCATTTTTAGAGAAAAAAGATAAAATCTGTGTCTGCTTGGGACTTTTAGCTCATTCGGAGTCACTTTTTCAATTTTTTTAATTGTAAAAATATATCTATAATTGTTTGGGTAGATGTTGAGGAAAAGCAATAATATCGTCTATTTTTCCTAAAGTCGTTGAGCTGAAAGTTTCATTCACTGATGGCCGCGACTATCTTAACAAATTTTTTGTCAGAGTTCGAATCAGCACCTGAAAGGCACAAATCAACTCTTTAATGCCCAAACCCGGTAGAGTCCGAAATTTATTTTTCTCTTCACATTGGGAAAGGACTGATTCATTTCTATTTGATTTCCGATATTGTTTTTTAGGGTATGAATTTTTTGTTCTTTCTTTCCTCCATTTTCTCTTTATAAAATGTCCACGGTCGGAGAGACGAAAGGAAAGTAATTCATTGAATTTGAACGCGCGACCAACCCGACTGCTCAGAGGGGTTTGAGTGGCCGTTAATAGATTTTATGTTACAATTATGTCTATGGGCCGAAAAATTCCACACCGAACAAAAATTGCCATTGAGAAGAATGACCACTATATAAAGCCAGCCACACTCTTGTGCAATACAGATACTTTAGTTTTACCTAATAATTCCGCCGAAAAGTGATCTAAACAGTCGATGGAAAAAACGAAACATACAAATTTTCATCCGTCTTGTTGATCTCTTAGCCGCCCGCTGAAAACAGCCCGCAAAATACGACACCTGATTCACTCGTCGCCTTGTCGGTTATTCTGTCAAATGTGGCGCGAACTACTGGCCGAATGGACGATAATTTAAAAGGATGTCGGTCATTCGGTTGACTTAACCGTTAATAAGTCCTCAAATTCGGACACAAATCGCTTATCTCGACCGTTTTTTATATAATAACTTAAAGATGGGATTAAAATTATTACATTTCTTAATATCCTGCTCTCGACATCTCCCAAAATCGCGAAGATTTTTGCCGACGAAAGTCTTAATTTCTCTCCGACGGGGGAGGGGGGCAAGAGGTCACCGACCGAGGGGGATTGCCCCTGTCCCCCCTCTGGCGCCACCCCTGCTTCCCAGACCTTCCGTTAACCATGCTGTGGTTGCCACTGTGCAATATCGATATACGTTTCTATAACAAAATGTTAAAAATTGCTTTACTAATAATAAAAAGCCATTTCTTCTAAACGAAATTAATTCAATTATTTCTAGCACTAACTTAATTTTGATAATAAACATAAGGGTATATGTAATATGAAGGTACAAGTATATACTACTTTTTGCACAGAAATAATTAGGCCGTAGAGGTGTAGAAACTCCTTGAGTTTCGATATCCCATCGAATCCAACAGCCCAGATAGCATGCACATTTGCAGCAAGTTTGATTTTTCTTGATATTATCTTGTCATGGTAAACTTGAAGTGACAAATTTGCAACAAACCTCCTGCAAAGTAAGATCATAATCGACCACCCCACTTGCAGAACAAGTTTGCTGCAAAGTTGATACGTCACACTTACACACCACGACCTGGATATAGTTGTATATATCTGGTTTCGATCTTTGTCTCTGTTTTAAAAAAGCATCCGATTTTTAATAGCATCTCCTAGACCGTCCTTCTTTTTATTAATTCAATAAATCAATGATAATTCCAAAAAACTAATTAGGACTTTTTATAAAAAAATTACTTTTGAAAAATTCACTATCTTTTTAGTAAATATAGAACTCGCACTTTAAAGAAAACTATATATCGCCTTTTTCCTAATGTTGAAATTAAACTTAAAAAACAGTCAATGTTTGTTGAAAAATAATAACTTACTTTGCGTCCCATATTTTTAAAAGTAATTACTTTTAAACCCTAATTTCATAATTCATTCCACTAGCAAAACGTAGTTATTAGCGAAATCGATCTCTCTTTGACTTCAACTAATATTCTCAACTCAAAATTTAAGAAATTCATGAAATCAAGAAGACAGTTTAAAATAAAACTTGCAGATGCACGATATATTAGCGGAATATGTGTTCGGCTACCGAGGTCCCGCTGGCTGAGTGGCTAAGGCGACAGGTTAGGAAGCGAGTTGTCGGAGGTTTAAATCCAAGGCTCGTCTGCGTACTCTGTTTTTTCTATAGTTTGCAATGAGTTTGACGCGACAAGCTTGCTGCAAGTTCGACGCGTGTTGACTTCGTCGTTTGCAATAACTTGTTTCAAACTTGCACTCTTGCCGTGGCAAGCCTGCAGAGCAAGATTGATGCAAACTAAAATTGCTATCTGGGGAGTGGCGTTAGAGTCCGTCGGGCACGACCTGTTGTACAAGGGGAGGATCTCATGTCCTCCCAACTGGTTCAGTAACTGTAATGATTGTACAAGGGGACCCATATAGCAATTTTATTTTGTATCAAAGTTGCAGCAATTTTGCTCTGTAAATCTGCAAGCTTGCAACAAATTTGACATGACAAAAGTGCAAGCTTGAAACAAGTCTGCAGCAATTTAACGCAAGCTCCGAAGTCACCAGGCGTCAAATTTGCCACGTCAAACTCATTGCAAACTATATCAAAAACAGAGTACGAACACAACCTCGGATTAGAATTCGCGATCTACCACTTCCTAACCTGACGCTCTAACCACTCGGCCAGCTAAACTCTGAGAGGAGAAGATAGATTTCGCTAATACATCGTTCGATTCTATTCGTATACAATTTATTTTAAACTGTTTTCTTGATTTCATTAATTTTTTGAGTTGAGAATACGATTTGAAGTCAAAGAGAGAGCGATTTTCGCTAATAACTACGTTTTGCTAGTAGAATAAATTATGAAATTAGAGTTCTAAAGTAATTACTTTAAAATGAGACAAAATGTACAAGTTATTATTTTTCAACAAACATGGACTGTTTTTCAGGTTTAATTTTGTTTATAAACGTTAAAATTTCAACATTAAGAAAAAGGTGATAAAGTTTTCTTTAAAGTGCGAGTTCTAGTAAAAAGATGGAAAATGTTCCAAAATTTTTTTTTATAAAAAAGTTAATTTTTTCACAAATTATCATTGATTTATTGAATTAATAAAAAGAATGACGGTCTAGGAGATGCTATTAAAAATCGGATGTTTTTTAAAACAGAGAAAGATCTTTCTCTGTTTTAGTGTCTCTTAGTGTGCTATCATCTTTGCAGCAAACTTGTTTTGCAATCGTGCTGTGAACTTGTCATGACACCTTCACAGCAAACTTGCATTGCAAGGAGGGGTGGTGCTAGTTGTCTATTTTTGCCGTGGCAAACTCGTTTTGCAAGCGAGGGTGGCGATTCTGCCTGGTTAATTTGCAGCAGTTTCGCTACAACATCGCCGACGCGTCGAATTTGTCGTGACAAGATAATATCAAGTAAAAATCAAACTTGCTGCAAATGTACGTGCTATCTGGGGAGGGACGTGATAATGAACCTTTCAAATTTTCGCCAGATCTTTATTTATCTACTATTTGAATGTTTCGTTGCGTGAACGGAGTACAAAAACCCACCCCGACGGGGGTCACAGCATCCCCGACTGGGGGACTTGTCTCCCGGTCTCCCCACTGGCACCATCCCTACAATCCAAACTCCCTCATTGCTAGTGGTTCTCCAAATATGTTTTCACTGTCTGTGGGTAGTGGCATATAGCGAGGGGTAGGCAGAGGGGGTATAGATATGCAGATGAGGGGGACACCATAAAGCCAAGATTTTTGTTTATATTTTACGTTTATAGCGGCAGGAGTCGACGATCGAGACAGGAGCAGGTGAAAAATGAGTACTATGCCCCAGGCGCCATTTTCCGTCGGTGCGCCACCACTTCAGTGGGATATCTGATCTGATTTCCGTCTTACTCAGAAAACTGTTTCTCTAATTTGGAAAACGGCCTACCTTTGAACTATTAATTTCTGAAATTTTGCAATAAAAGGCAAATCATTCGTTTTTATATTTTAAAAAAAAATTAAACTTGTCTTAATAATCGATTAAAGCTACAATATATTTTCATCGAATCTAGATACATATTTTTTTAAAAATTCATCTGTTATATGCCGTGAACTTTACTGTCAATTGAAGACGGATTCGGCACTCAGCTGATTTCCCTAAGCCTAAGGGCGTAATAGGCGTGCCGTGAAAATGTCTTCTTGTTTATTATCTCCCGTGAAAACTGAAAAACAGATATTCGAGGATTCTATGCCAGAGGATGATCCGAACTGTAATTCAGATGTGATAAAAGAAGATTTTAAACAGGAGGATTTCACGAAACCACGCTGGGGCCCTAATCATGCTGGTGCTAAAGAACTCGCAAGCTTATACACAAGAGGTACAACAAATATTCTGTTTTTCTCAGCTACCAGCTTTTTTTTTTTCACCAACAATATATTTGTGTTGTGTTGTATTTCATTGCCTTTTTTAGTCAATGTGACACTAGTTTATTGCCTCGTCTCCTTTACACAGTTCAGTGATCTCATAGACAAAGTGTAACAAATTATCGTAGGTAGCTATATCAGTTTCAACACTCCACGACTTTTTAAAATTATACGTAAGAAAGTTATTTTCACTTAACCTAATGAATGAAGTTAAGAATTTGATTTTTTCATTCGAATGTTTTATATAAATCGATGACTCACTTGCAAAATATTAAAGTGTTTCATTTTACCTTATTTGTTCAATTTCAGATTACATTGAATTTCATGACGTCTTCATGTAATTGATTTGGTTCATGCCTCTCCATATCCAGGTTATAAATACATATAATGCATATTTATATGAATTATTAAAAAAAAGCAAAGATATGAAAATGATTATGAATTCATTGGGATGTTTATATTTTACAAATCTTGCACATTGTGTTAACATTAGCATTCAAATATATTGTTTAAGCATTGTAGCTTTTTAATTTTATATAGGTGATGATTTACTAAATTTCTTAGTGTTTTATATTTTACATTCAGCGAGATATGTTCCCTGAAAATCTTTTGTTTTAAAATGTTTTATAGTGCCTTATAAAATAATGTTGGAGGGTGATAACTTTTTTTTTTTTTTATCTGAGACCAAGAAATATTTTTGGCAAAAATAAAAACAAAATCTTAGAAAAGAAACCTTGTTAAAGGAAAGTAGATACAGTTTTTAGATTTTGAAGCATAAAATTTTATTCTGTTTGTAATGGTTGTAACTTATGTTGCATTCTAATATGTGTTGTTACTATCTGTGTGTGTTTTTAGTATTAAATAATTAAAAATTATTTTCGATGGAATATTGAAATATTCCTTAAAAAGTGATGTCTTCATTGGCAATGGCTTTTATTGATGCT
This sequence comes from Araneus ventricosus, assembly GCA_013235015.1. Classification (NCBI taxonomy): domain Eukaryota; kingdom Metazoa; phylum Arthropoda; class Arachnida; order Araneae; family Araneidae; genus Araneus; species Araneus ventricosus. The sequence goes on along the minus strand of BGPR01001031.1, from coordinate 170,752 downwards.
TGTCCAAATTATATTAAAGGTAGTTAGAATTTCTTAAAGAGGAGTGTTATGTGAAAACAAATTTTTTCACGTGTTATTGTTGCAAAGATAAAACTCTTATTCGCATCCTTAGAAGGTTTGTGTCTGTGCAGACTTCTGTAGGCTTATCAGTACTTTAGGGTTTGTGGGGTTCCAGATTGAAACCTGCCAAATCTTAGTGATAATTCTCACCACCAAATCTTAGCTACGCATGTCAGCATAAACGGTTTAGCACCAATATTCATGATGATTAGGACCCTGCTAATGCAATATCACCTTCTTGTCTTGCATATTGAAGTATTTAATTATTACAATCAAAACTATTTGGGCTTTAATAACTATAATATAACAACGAAAAGTATTTTGAATCTGTGAAGATACTCTTAATTCATATTTACTGAGTAAGAAAAAATAATTTGAGTTTGTGTCTAGTATTAAATTCTTGTTCTAATAGCTATGAAACACTAGACGGAGATTTATCTATATTTATAAGATCTTCTATATATGTGAAGGTGGTGGCTTTCTCAGGCAGGAAAATGAAGAGTGCAACATATCAAATTATTTTGATTTTATTTTCTCTTGTCATCTTTAAACCTTTTGAGGCCGACTGTTTTTTCTGGCACTGTTTGTTGTTGCCAACATGCCAGCTATTTGCCACATTCTCTCCTAGCTGTCACAAATACAACACCAACTTTGAACATTTTATACAATTTTTCGTATCATAAATTGTTATCCATTATTATAAATTTGTGGCCGTCCTCAAAAGGTTAATTTTATCTGTTATCTTTAATTTCTCCTGTTCTCTTTAGTAAAATAAAATCTATTTTTGATTAAATTCATTAACTTTACTTAAAGATCCACCCATGACTATTGTAAGAAAAAACAAAAAAAAAAAGCATATACTACCAGCGAGAGTGCAGTGCAAAAGACAGATTCCTGTTTTAAAGGAATGCATTGTTTAGTTTAAGGTGCTGATTTGGTAATTTAAAAGGGTTTGCAATGAAGGCGAATGGTTTTAAATAGTGGCAACAAAAAGGGAACTCAAAGCAAGTTTAAACACTGAATAGTTCAGTAAGAAAAAAGTTATATATATTAGAATTTTTATATTTCTCTCTCTCCCTGAATTTTCTGATTTCCAACTTTATGATTAAATGAGTAAAGTATTTAAATCACACCAGTAATATCTTTATGTATATCTGGCCATATTTTTATTTTAAAAATTAAGTTAAGCAAATTGATAATTTTCAACCGTACAAAAAAAAAAAAAGAATGTAAATGCTTCATTGACATCTATGAGTTACTTTAGTTTCTTACTTTAAACTTTTGAAGTTACTTAATTTTAAACTTTTTATTAATTCTTCTGAAATTATTGATATAGTAAATTTAACTTGTATTATTGATGATAGATTAAAATTTTGTAATTTTATTAAAATGTTATATTTTGATAATAATTGGTATGGTAAATACATGGATTAATAATGTTATAATGCTGATTGCTTGTTAGAGGGTGTAAGTTTTGTTCTTGCATTTATTTCTGTTGCTTCGGTTGACTTACTGTAAGTCAACCTGATTACTAAGCATATATTTTTTTTAAGTTGTGGCAGTGCTTGTCTATGGTGTGTTGTGTAACTTTTTTATTTTTAAAATACCGTTCAGGTATGGATAAATTATTATGTATCATTAATTTTAATTGCCAAGTATTTTTTAAAATAAATTCAATGACTGTTTGTGTCAACCATTGTTTACCTTTTTAATATCTAAGTTTTGACTATTAGACAGCCTACGTGAAATGTAATTCTCATTGAGCTGTTATTTTTATTAAGTATTTTCTTTAAAAAAGTCCTTTTTGAATCATTTTTTAAAAGTACTGCCATCAAATATAATTTATTTTAAATATTAATTGCATTAATCTCCCAATTAAATGTTTTCATGATTTCTTTAAAAGAAATTAATTAGTCTTATCCTTTAAAAAATATTTTCTTAGGGTAAAAATTAATTTTAAGAAGTAATCTTTTATTAAAGATAAATTGTAGAATGACACAAATTGCTTAATAGAAATGAAATTTTTAGATCTTTTCCTTTATTTTCTGAATATTTACCATTAGATGTAAAATTTACTTGAAAGTTCATTTTGACCTTTTTAACATCTGATAGTTTTTCTGTAACAATGTCGATTCTTTCTTAAGTTTCTTCCTTGTTTAAAAATCTACATTAACATAGTAGATTACAGATATGACACAAATGCAGATTTCAGCTTTTTCAGCATCAGGTTTTATCATTTTTTTAAATTTTCTATTGTATAATAATTCTACAATACTTTTAATATCTTAAGCATTTTTTGTATAAATTCATTGGTACTTTTCCGTTAGCCGGGCGCAAATGTCGCCAATTGTGAACCACATGCGAGCCAAGTTAAGAAATTTGGTGGAATTCTGCATTATTTGGCGATTTTTTGCTTGTGCCTGGCTAACGAAAAAGTAGCAATTTATTTTATTGTTCGATTAATCATACTTATTTTACTTCTTGGTTATTTATGTTTGGCACGATTCTTTATTTATGAAGTTCAGCTTCTTTTGTTCCAAGCCTGTGTCATATCTGAGATTATCATTTATGACCATTCATATGTTAAATATGCATTTTTCTGATTCTGTAAAGACTTGCAACATTTTTTTAAAATTTATTCTCAATGAGTGATTAAATAAGCTGAATTGACTTTTATCTCTAACACTTCCTTTCTTTCTCGTTTTTGAATAAAACACAGTATTGTGTTGTAATTTACATATAAGAAGATATTTATCGTTATTTACAGGTAAAAGAATCCAGGAAATAATTTCAGTGCTTCTGTGCCTTGCTTTGATGGCAATCAACTTTGTCCATTTAGTTTACTTTTTTCAGCCTAGTCAGTGGAGCTCTATTCTTATAGCTGCCTGTAAGTATATAGATAGATTTCTTAATTTCCTTCCCATATTGCTTAATTTCAACGACCTCCACCATATGCTTTGCACAGTATATAGCCTAAATTGACTCTTGTGCCATAAAACCCAAAACAACCAACCAACTACATTTTAGTGGTATTGTAATAGAAAAGGGAAATAGGAGCTATATATATGCCCTACGTGCCATTTTTACTTGGCAACTGGGACATTTATGTACCCCTTCTTCTCCTATGCAAACACAAAATATTATTGGATTTATTTTTTTAAACTAGATATGATGAAAGAGGGTTAAAAATTATACTCTGTCCTGGACTCTATATACCTATCTACACCAATGTCAAAAATACTTTATTACCTATCTACAACAATATCAAAAATACTTTATTACAGCTGGTTAATTGTGGATAATATTGTACTGTTCTATGTGTAGATAACTTATTCAAAAATTTGTGGGAATATACTTTCTATATAAAGTTTAAAAAAAAGTTATTCTTCATGGAATATTTTAAAGAAAATTGTATGGTTTGCAGACCAACATTTGTAGAGTATGCTGCTTCTGAAAAATCTTGTAAAAATTATTTCTTTAAAACCATCAAAATGTATTCTTGAAGGCTAATCATAATGTCTTAAGACAATTATTATTTATTGATGATATTTCATTATGATTTTACAAAATTATGCTCTATATCTAGCAGTTCCATCTGTTAAAAGTATATGGAGATAATTTTCCTCAAGCTTAACTATACCTATAACTTCAAACACTGACTATGATTTCCAGATAAAGACAACAGTACCGAAAAATTGTTGAACAACAGAGTCCTGAAAAAATATTAAACATGTAGAAAAGTTTTTTGGAGATCTTCTGTAATTTTTATTCATTTACTGCAAAAGGATTGAGGTAAATTTCGGAGAACAGAAATCTTCCATTGGGGGAGGGAGTAAAGTGAAAAAATAGACTGTAATTTTTGCTGGGAACTATTTGCACATTAGCAAGTACATGTACCATCATTCCAGCCTTGAAAATAATCTCTCCTGAATTAGCTTCTTTCGATTAATTACTTTTCTCATAGCTGATACTCCTTAGACTTTTTTTTTATCCCTTTATATTGTTCATCTAAATCAGTCTTTGGAACCGTACCAAAAACTTTTCACTTCTACAAGTATCTCCATTCACTTCCTGATCACTTGATGATCCTTTTGCACCATTCTGTAAAATGCATTGTATGGGCAGGTTTATATATATATATATATAAATTGCATTTGCTGTATTGGATAACATGATGTAAGTAGATAATATGCCGCATGACATAAATTTTAGTGATTAAAACTGAAAAGGTACTTGAATAAAAATAATTAAGTATTTGAGAAATCTCTAAGGAAACGTTTGCAATTTTCTATCTAGCAGTTGTGAAGACTTCTGTTTCTACCCCCTTCCCTTTTTAAAATTGTTCATTTAATATGATAACAGCCTTTGATATCAGCTTCGATATTAGCTTTTTTGATATCAACTTTGCTAAATTCAATATTTCTTAAAACTGTATTTACTATTGTAAATTTATTTTTGGTAGAAAAGAGTGTGTTTGTGTATTCATGTAATGAACATGTGTAATATTTCTCACAATTCTTAGAATCATTAGAATATAATAAATATCAAAATGGTCATTCTAAATTTTGATATTGATTAATGTTTCTGTATTTGAATGTTCTTTTTCAGTATGTGGTGTGATATTAGCAGATTTTCTGAGTGGTTTAGTTCACTGGGGTGCTGATACATGGGGATCTGTAGATCTCCCCATCATCGGAAAAGTAGGTTGATTTTTATTTTGTTCATTGATTTATACAGTTACAAAATCTTAGAATTTTATTTTTTCTTTACTCCAGTCGTTCTCAACTTTTTATCCCCCCCCCATGCTGCTCAGTAACTAGTTAATATATTCATTAAGACAAATGAAATTCACATTCAAACTTTAGGTACTTTTCCATTAGCTCATAGCAGCTACATACATTACAAAAGACATGATGATGTTTTTGATAAGTTTGTAGTTGAAGTTGGTGTGTTTGTCATGATTGCTCATGTTTTGATGACTGCTATGCTAATTGAAAAATTACATTTCACTCAAACCTTTATAAGCTTGGCAACTGTTACTTTTCTGTCAGCTTGACAATTGCAAAACTGTGTACAATTCACTGTATACTGAAATTTCTTTCTGTATGGTAGAATAATTATTTGTTGTAAACTGTGAACAATGAACTCTTACTTTTCTTTTTAAATTTTTCTCTTAACAAATTTTGTTAACCACATTAAACTTCTTTGCAATTGCATTCATTTTACTTCCAGTTTGCTGCAATTCTAGATAATAAATTAGATAACTAAACGAGGTAACTAAACTAGATAAGAAATAAAAAAATATGAATAGATGACTTTTATCTAAAAGTCATTGATTCATATTTTCTCTTTCCTGAGTGTCTTTTCATTTCATATCAAACAAATCGCACATTATGACTATCAGCAAAGAATGCATATTTTTTACTTCTGAAATAAAATAATCTATGTAATAAGTATTTCCAGGAAAGATTTCATTGTATATATTATAAACGAGAATTTTTTAAAAGAAAAAACAAAACTCTAATATTTGCATTTTGTTTAACCATTTAAAAGTTTTGCCAGGCTTTTAAACACACATCATGTAAAAACTTTTTTCTCTTGGTTTGATGAAAAGAAAAAAAACTGCAGTGAAATAACTGTGAAGTAGGGAACTACTTCTATTACAATTTTCACATATTAATTATAAGAAGTGTTGCCATTTGAACATATCTATTCTTTATTAGTAATCTCTACCAAGCATTATTTATAATACTTTTTAAGAATTGTAAGGTTAAATGTTAAAATCTTTGTTCTGTTTGCCCTCTGTGGCAAATCACCTTTTGAAAACAAAGGGTGATGTTCAAGATCCATTTCTACCAAAGTTCTGCCATGTGTACAGACCTTTATGTGTGTGATATACATTAAATTTTTCAGGTGTCAGACATACTCCTACTGGTAAGGCATTTATTTATTTTTTTTAACTTCCTGGTTCAACCTTCCTAGAAGGTTGTAGGGTGCATGCAAATCGATAGGGAAGCCTATTGGTGTGATATGGAACTCGGAGGGAAGGTTGTTGTGTTAGAGGTTGTCTGTGTCATCCATCCACAATTCAAAATTATGAGGTTTGTCCCATTTGACCCCATTATGAGGTTTGTGACCTTAATCTAACTAAACTAAACTGTGTTTTACTTTAGCATGGCTTTCATCTTTGCCATTGCAACTTAAGAGTTCATTGAGAAAAAAAAATCATTATTACAAATAGAAATGATTTCCTTTAAATCATTTATTTATTGCATTATACTTGTCACACATATTATTTAGTAATGATAAGCTGTTATTGATATTTTTAAAGGAGGTAAACCTAAAACTAATTTCATGCAAGATTATTTTTATTCATTATTTGAGTTCTGATTTTCAAAGTTCAGTCTCCCCTTCCATTAGTGGATCTATTATTAAAAAGAATTAAAAATGAAAGACTTAAATAAAATCTGTTTCAATAAATGAAGGTTTCGGCTATCAAGAAACTGCCATTGACTTGCACACCTCTAGATAACTGTGCAATGACACAAAGTCCAGATTACTATTTCATTTGTTATTGTGAAAGAATCTAAAACTGGTTTTGCTTGTTCATTTTAGGCTTTTATTCGTCCTTTTCGTGAACATCACATTGACCCCACAGCCATCACAAGGCATGATTTTATTGAAACAAATGGTGATAATTTCATGGTGCCCATCCCATTCTTAGCATACATGGCCTACCAATTCTTCAACTATCCTGTGGAGAAAATATTTCGCATTTATCATTGGAATTGCTTCGTCTTCCTTCTTGGTTTATTCATTGCCATGACAAATCAGGTAATAACATTCATATTTTTTATTTGCTAGTATAGTTGGTATAATTTGATCAGTACATTGTGACAGACTACACATTTTTTATTAATGCTATTGTTTGCAGTAATGAAATAGTTTAGATATTTGTTAACTTATTATATTTCAGTAATTTAAAATTAGTTTTTGTTAATAATTAAAAAATATTATATTATTAGAAATTCATACAAATATATATGCAAGAAATTTGAAAAATATTAAAATATACAATACCTGTTATTTATAATGTATAGTTTTTCAAAGCATCCTATATCCACCTCTTACAATGTTTATTCAGTTTAGTAATAATTTCTTTTTATAAAAAAATTATATGACATAAAATTTTAAAAGGACATACAAGATACAATTTGAGAAAATTTGGTATCGGTTGTGACATGATTCTTAAAGTAATTCAGTTATATTTCTAGTTTGATCTTTAGTGCTAACAGGCCAAGAGACAGTGGGAAAAGTTAGTTCTCAAAACAATATTCTTGGGGAAGGCAAATACTAAACTGCTAGAACAATAAGATTCTTACTCAGTTTTATAGGAATTTAATTTCAAACTAGGATCATATTTCCTTTTGTCTTCATGTTACTATTTTAAGCTGTTATCAAATCTCGTATCTGTCTACTTGGAAGCTCTTAAAAATATCCAAAATTGATTACATAACTTCAATGAATAACTGTTGAGTGTCTGTTATCTGAAGAGTGGCAGATTAAAATTATTTTAAGCAGCTGGTTCTTTAGTCTCTTATCAGAGTTTCATTGAAAGAGAGATTTTGTTGATAGAAAGAATTTGTGGTATCTTTCATCAGCTGGGAGATAGAAACAAAGATATCATTTTTCAGTGAGGTGAATGTAAGGAAAAATTCAGGCATATCAACACATCACTTCTTCTAATCTGTTTAAATCCAGTTTAAACCGAATATATGAAACCTTAACAAGTGTTTTTATTAATGAAATTCTTTATTTGTAGGGCAAATAAAATGTATTTATCATTACAAAATTAAACATTTATTCTTCAGAAGGAAGTGGTATTTTATTTAAAATAGATATATATCCATTTTGATGTATTTTATATTTAATAAATCTTGTTTGCTATGCTTCTTTTTTTTCTTTTTACTTTTTTTTTTGCTTTCACGATTTTATGATGAATTCATCATATGCACTCATAAATCATGCAATATATCAACAGTATGTTTTCTTCAAATAGATTTAATATTGCAGTTTGAACAATAGTTGTGTCCATGTATGTTAATAGAAATTAATGCTTTCTCGTGTTAAAATCCTGAAAAGCTTAAAATTTTCTTTGACCTAATACCTAAATATTCTGTCATCACCTAGCCAAAGCATAGGTCATTTTTAAAAGTCATTGCATTAATAGTTTTGTTTTGTTGTTATTTAATTCTGTAGCAGTAGATTGAAGAAAAACATCTGCTTTTATCACTGTTGACCTAAATTAGAATAATTGAAAGAAAAACAGGTGAATTTATATCTAAACACATTTCTTTGCAGTTTTCTTTCCAAGTTTCTTATAAATTTCATCTCCTGCATGGCAGATCTTGGCGTTTTGTTAAGTTAACTGTATATACTTATAACTGTGTTTCAAAGTTCTTAATAGTCTTTACATTCCTACAAAATTTATGAATCAGGAAAATAATAAAGACATCAAAAAATTATTAACATCACAATTTAGTCCTTTTGTGCCTAATTGGGCCATATCTGCATTGTAACTAGCATCAGCTAGTTGTTTTACGGAGAGTAGTTTTTGCCAGTTAATATCTATTATAGTCGGTTTCTTCAAAATGATTAGCAATTGAAATTAACCAGTGTATTCACAATATTGTAAAAAAGTGTTCAATGTTTAAATTTAAGAAGAACTTGTTTAAAAGCATAGGTGATATAATTTTTTTAGTTATTATTAAGGGGTGCAGCAAAATATTTTTCCTAAAATTAGGGCTATAAAATTTTTTTCCTAAGAAAAAGGGGGGAGGGGGTCTAAGTTGGAAAAATTTAAGAACTCCTGCTTTAAAGCGTTAGTGATATAATTTTTTTTTTTTTCAGTTCTAAACATCATTCTTAATTTTAAAGATTTGAGAATGATGCTATTTTGAAAGGCAAATTAGTTACTAATCCTAATGTTTATTTATATCACCTACCTAACCAAATATATCAAAGGTTTAAATTAATTTTTCCGAGATATTTTAAGATTCTAGTCAAGTGCTGAGTAATGTTCTTTTTAAATAATTTTCTAAACTTGCAATGTTGTAATAAAGGAATTTCAAGGATATGTTACTGATATTCTTTGTTCATTATAATTCCTGTTTTATTTCATGTGATTATACAGTATGGGAAGACCCTTGAAAAATCATTCTTTAAACATTCAGTATGCACTGGCAGGATGTTGATACACTCATTTCATTGTTGCATATTGATTTATATTTAACACTGAATTATTTGGCACTTGAAAATGTTTGTTTTAATGATATAGCTAAATAAAAATAAATTAAATGGAAACAATAAAAAAATGTTTTGAATTTTCTGAATACTTGAAAGTTGTTTTGTAAAATATAAAAAAGCACTAATAGTTTTTTTTGTCTTTCCCCCTCACAAACTGTCCATTATGTCACATTACTTATAGAGAAATTGTGTGAATGTATTTAGAATATATATATATATTAGGGTAGCCCTTATTTTTTGAAGTTTTAATTTCAGTTCGCATATCCTGCAGTTTTTTCCCCTTTTATTCTAAGAAACAATTAGAAACCTCATTTGTTCAAATAAAAGGTTGGGATCACATGCCACATCGCGGTAGAAGTGGGAAGCATATGGGTTCAGGCAGCACACTCTATCCTCTGCCGGCAACTCGCCCTCAATCTGCTCTAGTCGCTTTCCAAGACAAATACGAGTACAATTATGGCTTCTTATTTGAGAAGTGGTGATCGAAATATCCATTTAATTGGTAGCAAGGGTCATCAAATTAACGGAAGCAAACTTCCATCCAACCAGCAAGTACTATCAGTGTTATTTTATAATTTACATGAGTTAAACAATCCCTAAGTGAAAGTAACAATTCAGTAGTGCACGAATGCCTCAATTTTTGGGAGAAAGCAAGGTTTCCTAAAAGTGCGACATCTCATATTGTAGAAAAATTATGAAGATGCACTCTTATTGGCCCAATCTTCAAAAATGGAGGACAGAAACGCAGAGAAAACGAGAATGTAAGTTTACATCAGATTTAAATAATTTGACACTGCTGACACTAAAACTTTGGAAATTATTAAAATTGAAGACGGATAATTTTTATTGAGTCGAAGAGAGCCAGGGTGGAGGGGATGTCTTTATGGGAATCAATATGAAGCTTGAAGATGAGGCATTATTGTGAGTCAGAGTACAAGAAAACACACGAACTAAGGCTCATTGTGGTAAGAAATCGCTGATAATTGCATGGATTCGTGAGAAGAATCTTCAGGCACCCAGGATATTACTGATCAACCTGGGACTTCATCAACTTATTGCCAACTTGTTTTTAACTCCAAAATTAATGGCTGTATTCGACCGATAACACATTAGTCAGTAAATTCCGTTTTTGTTTTCGGAATTGTAGATGCGTCTTTAAGCCATAACATAGATGAACTGGCAATCAATTAGAACCCGGTAGAAGGATATCCGGAAGATTTTCATAAGAAGAAGGTAACAAAGATTTACCATCCCAAAGCAACTAGGTTTATTTCCGTTAAATATAGATTAATTTAAAGGAAATGAACCTAGTTTCTTTGGGATGGTAAATTGCTACTTTAAATGAACGAGATTTATAAAACGAAAGGCTACCTATCATGTAACGTATAAAAATTAAAAAAAAATTGTTTGGTGCCGATATTAAAAAATGCTTCAGGGAAGGTGCAAACTATGGCTGTCTGGAGTATTCTAAAAGATTTACATTTCTAAAGCAGTATGCAGATCGAGAGAGGGCATATTTTCCATCTTGGCATCAAATGTAAGAAAAAGTGCAACAAAGTGTTTTCGATCATGAGATTACCTCAAGTGATTAGTAGTTCAGATGTTTTTTTTTTTTTTAAAAAAATCAGAGAAAAATGGAATAATTTGGAAAAAATGCTTCAACGAAATATACGGTGAGAGTGAAATACTGAGTAATGTAAAATATCTTTCTAAAGCACTTAAAAAATGAAAAATTGAAGCATGATGAAAGGGGGCTCGTTGAATTATAACGATAGTCAATTTTTATCATTTTTCAAATTTTTAACAAGATTTTCTAATGAATATTTACAATTTGAGTCATTCAGAATTTATATATGACATCAAAAAATTAGTTCATTGTTGTTTTTCTTCAGAAAAATCATTAGCAGATTTCATTTCTCAGAAAAGTTTAAATTTATTAAAGAAATTGGACGTGGAGAAATTGAGTTTTTGAATCTCAGTCAGATCTTTGGGCTAGGGACAATTCTTATTTAAAGTCATAAGAAACATTCCGGGGAAACTCAGTGTTGCCGATGATACAGCCGAAAGAGGGGTAAAATTTATGCAAGCTTTTAATCAACTCTTAACTGTATATGAAGAGCAAAAGCAATTTCTTTTTCAAGACTACAGAAAGCAGTACCTGGATAGTACAAGGAGGCTATTTTTAAAAGCGAAAATTTATTTCAATATATTATTAAAATTGTATATATTTAGTTTTTAATATATTATCAAAAATTGCATTATTAATACTGTAAAAATTATTACAGCGAAATAATGCAATTTCTTTATATGAATAACAAATATATAATTTTAAATGCTTAATTTTTAGCAATTTTTTCTCCTTCAGCTTTATTTAACCCTTTGTGGATAGATTTCTTTTTTAGAGCACTTAGATCAGATTAGCGCACTTGATGCACCATCCCTTTTTTTTCCAACTCTACACTTATTTAATTATACACAACTTAATTTTTTTATGGTGTAGTAAGATTAAATGTTGAATGGATGAATGATACAAACGTTTGTGTTCGAGTGTGAGTCCCTATGATTCTTTGTGAACTAGATTGTCCTCCATGTCAGTCTCAGAATTAGATTCTTGGTCTCGCTGGACTTGGTTACTTCTCTACGGAGATGCATATAATGCATTAGATTCGTCCTCAGCTGTTCTTTCCTTGCTTAGTTCTTCCTAAACAGCCATATAGTAGTAGAATAGGGTAGCCGAATAGTAGTAGGGATAATTTCCCACCGTTTCGTGATAGTCAAGTTGGGTAATGGGGAGCTTTACATGCACTTTCTGGCATGATCATATTAATCAAGCTCGATGCAGCACACTTATATATTAAGCTTAACCTTTATATATTGAAGAAATATTTGGTATACTGACACATTTTGGTAAAAGGAAAAAAATTAGGAGGTGTGCATTTAAAAATGTTAAATAAAATTTTTCGCCATTATAATAAGGGACACTCTAATATATATATATATAATATGTATTTGATATGTAGAAGTGTGAATTGTTGCTTTTGAAAATTCCTCATGATAAGATTCAGAAAAACTGGCTTCTATCATTAGGAAAGCTAAACATTTTATAAAGAACAGACTACAGTTTACCAGTTTGCTTCCAATACTTTGGGGGGGGGGCAAGAGTTTTTCACATAAATTTGTAGAAAGTGCCATTTCTGTCTAGATCATAAATCAACAGTACCTCCCCTTCATCTACCCTTTCCCCTTCCAGTGCTATAAATAGAACAGTAACCTCAATGCCATTGCTCCGTTTGGTTTTGCCGCTGGAAATTATGTCTGAAAAGATTTTCAAAAATTCATTAAAATTAAACAGAATGTCGGATTGAAAGGAAATTGGTGTAATTGAAAAGCTAATATTTTTTACTTTAAGTTGATGTTAAAATAATTTTTGTGCGACAATATGTTCCGAAGTTATTGTGAAAAACATTAAAATTTAAGGCAACTTTTAATTAAAATTTCGAAAAATCCTTTCTTAGTGAGCACCTACTACCCAAAATGTAGCCACTTGCCAAATTTCAAGTTTCTAGGCCCCGTAGTTTGAGTGATAAGTGAGTGAGTTAGTCATGGTATTTGCCTTGTATATATATAGATATATGTAATGATTTAACTTTTTAATCTTCTTTAAATTAAATCTTTTTAACACCACTTAATTTTTAATTATAAATGAATTACTTCTACTTCATTCTTAGAGAACCACACTTCTACGTACTTTAACTTCCAGAATCGCAAGATTCTTCTAGGACTCCCCTTTTTGTAACTATTTAAGCTGTGCATATTTTTAACACTCTTTTGTAATCATGTAACTCACTTGGTAAGACGTTCCAATTTTGCAGGTAAGCTCTTCAATCCTGGTCATGAATGCTAATTAAATTATTATATGTGGTGAATATAAATTGCATCACCTTTAAATCAAATGGATAAATAGAAATTGAAATAAAGAATTTTTCGCATCAACTATTACCTACTTAATTTCACGTGCTTGCACATTACCTTTCGGATTATTGTTATATATATATATATTGCAACATATAATGAATCTGCTTTCATAATCCTTTGTTTTATTTAGTATGATTTCAGATTAAGTTTAAAAAATTGTTTGGATTTAGTGTTTGTCTTTAATTGTTTATTGTAGATTTAATAATTTCAGTTACCATTTAATTTGTAGGGATTTGTAATCATTTAATGTAGGGACGTAATGAATATTCGGCACTTTTGCTGAATATTTAGACAAATATATTCAGGATAATAATTTTTTTTGATGTGCTTTTAAATACACATTCAACAAAGGATATTGAAGAATTGCATTTCGGTACATTTATTATCAAAGCATCTAACATTTACCCAATTTTAAGTTGTATAGGTGTATTTATTTAAGTTAGATATAATTTATCATTGCAAAGCCCAAAATTATTATGGAAGAACAATAATTTTTCAGGAGTGAGTCTATTTTGTTTGGTTTCATGCACGTATAATATTAATTAGGGATGTGGCAAATATTAAGTACGAGGCCTATTCGGCCCTTTCCTGAATATTCTGCCTGGCTGAATGCTCTACAGATATTCGGCAGAATAAATTCAGGATAAAATGTTTTAAAAAATATTGTTTTAAATATATTAAATAAAGAATATTGCAGAATTATATTCCGTTACATTTGTTATAAAAAAACCTAACATTTATTCATTTTTAAGTTGCAGAGTGTATAGTTGCATAAGTGTATTTAATAATGTTCTATAAACTCTATATTAATTAATCTTAAATTTTTTCATTAAAATTTGAAAAATATTTCATTTACAATCAAAAGTGAAATATTTTTTAAAATTTGGTATTCGGCCAATTTACTGTTCATTACATCCCTAATATAATGTATTGTTTTTTTAATACTAATTTTTGTATTGTTTGGATGTACAATTTTTATTGTGTATGTAAATTAATACTTTTGATAGTAATACATATAGCAACCATAGAATTGTATGTTTTGATATCTAGTGTTACATGCATCATATTTTAAGTGATTAATTTCGTTTGTGTATTTTATTGCAGATCCATAAATGGTCTCACACATATTTTGGCATTCCTTACTGGGTTACCGTCCTCCAAGATTTCCACATCATCCTGCCCAGGCGGCATCATCGCATCCACCATGTGGCACCTCATGAGACCTACTTCTGCATCACCACAGGTTGGCTCAATTATCCATTAGAAAAACTGGGCTTTTGGACTTGTTTGGAATGGGCCATCCAAACCCTGTTCAGCTGCAAGCCCCGGACAGATGACCTCAAGTGGGCCCAGCGGAAGGACTAGCAGTGCCTATTTTTTACTCATATGTATATATCTGCGTATATATCAATGGCGTGCCATCGACTCACCTCAGGTTCACATTACTTACAGGGTTCCCTTTTGCTTTTTATGAGATCCTCTTGTGTTGAACTTTTTGCTACTTCTTGAATCAAGTAATTCAACTTTGATTTGCTTCCGATTCTTAAAATTGGGATTAATTTTCGCATTTGCTGTGAAAAATCTTGTATTGAAATGAAATGTTTTAAACATTAAGAAAATAATTGCCCAATTTTACCCTAAAGTCCGTTGGGTCTTTCTTTTATTTTTCTTTGAAATATTTATTGCATTTTTTGTTATCTCAAAGTATAATTTCTTGATTTCAAGATCACAGAGGAATATTTTTAGAAATTATGCATGAATATACTGCCCCTCATAAAACACTCTTAACTGCCATTGTTATGAATTCAAATATAAAACAATCAATATATTTTAATGGTAAATTGTAGACTTATTAACACAGTGCTATTAAAACTAAAATTTATGAATGTTCCTTCTCTTAAAATGCTAAATTTTGAATAGTGTTTAAGGTGTATTTGGTTCTTGAGATCTAAAATAGCTGTTAAAAATTCGTAAAGAATTTAAACATAAAACTTTTTAAAACTTGATTGCTTATTTATTGCAATAGTTATTTAAAATTGAGAGACGTCAATTGCTCTTATTCTTAATGAGCACTTAAAACTCTAAATAAAATTTTTAATATTCTGTATATAATGTATACTATCTTATCTCTTTAAAGAGAAATAAGTTTCTTATTATTTCTTTAAGTAATTTATAGAACACTTAACCTTAAGTATGTGAAATTTTTTTCTTTTTATTTTAACTATGGATTGTAGTTAGAAGATGAGTTGCCTCTACTGCCCCTAATCATATGCAATCAATGGAGAATGGTAGTAGAATTTGACTTTATATGCTGTAAAGTGTTTAATTTTAGGATGTGTTGTTTGTTTCTGCATACATTTTTATAAGCTTACAACCATATTTTGATCAATTTTGAAATATTTAAATTTATTAATAAAATTCATTTACAATTAAAAATGTTTGATGTTGATTACCATTGTGTTCATCTGGCCCGCTTTCAGATGTTTTCAACTAAGGAAAAGGAGATTTTAATTAAGCTACTTTTCTAATTTTAATTGATTACATTATGAAAAAAATGGATAATCTGTTAAAAGAGACATAAATGTTTTATCTAAATTTGTATTGTTCCAATTTTTCAGAATGACATAGTGCACTATTAACCCAAAATTATGTTTCGCTGAATAGTGCATCACAAGTGACTATAGGTCTTAGAATTTTATAATTTGGATATTTCAGACAATCTTTCCTTGTTTTCTGTTATAAAGTGACTAAATTTTGATAGCGAGTTCTTAACCATCCAAACAGCCAAACTGACATTGTCTGTTCTTAATGTTCCTTTCCATAGAAGCTAATTCATATTTATTTGTTAAAAAAGAACTGCAGTGATAAAATATTCTTCAGATTACAATTTAATTAAATGCCAAAAAGGACATTTAACTCCTAAATTGTGTTGTTTTCTCTACTATTTAGTTATACGACCCCTTCTGTTTTAGGAATGTTTTGTCATACTGATTCAACTCTCCATAGAATACTTGAGATGTTAATGGATTACTCGTCATTTTTATATTGAATTATAACTTTTATGAATTACTTAATTTTAGTTTATGAAATTAAAAGTACCATAATTTGATACGCGAGTGGAACTCGGGCACCACATTTTTAAGGGGTTCAAATCTCAATTTTAAGAGCTGGAAGATATTAATTCAAAATAACTTGCTGCCTGGTTATCTGAGTTGAGAAGTGATATGGTTGTATAGTGAATAGCATAAAGTTAGCTAAATTGGAACATTTGAATATTTTTACATATTTTAGTGAAAGTTTAGTATTGCAAAACAAAAAAATTGACTAACGAAACAAAAAAAAAAAGAAGTTAAGTGAAGTTTATAATATTAATTTTTGTGTGTGCATTTATAAATACTTAATAAATAAACCACATCATTCTTAGCTATC
The DNA here is from genome assembly GCA_013235015.1 of Araneus ventricosus. NCBI lineage: Eukaryota > Metazoa > Arthropoda > Arachnida > Araneae > Araneidae > Araneus > Araneus ventricosus. The sequence goes on along the minus strand of BGPR01001031.1, from coordinate 153,982 downwards.
AGATTATAAAATAAAATTTATTATTTATAAAAATTTATTGATCCACATGAAACTAATTGTAAAGTCCTAATTTAAGATTTGTCATGACTTTTATAATTTTGAATGCTCTTTTCTTCGAAAATTCAAAATGCTATTTTTTTCCCCCTCACATTTTACTTATTTTCAACAGTTTCTTTGGTTATCAGATTTATTAAAATTGGCATAGTTGAACTGATTAAATTTGAGAGTTCCATGTTAACATTCTCTACACATTCTAAATAGGATAGAATTTAGGTCATTAAATAGCAAACAAATTATTCTCTTTCTGGACAGTATTGCAGGAAAAGATTTAGTTATTGAATCAATGGGTAACCCAAAATATGGGAAATCACTGAGATATTGCCTTTTGAATTCTTAAATTGAGGAGTATTATACTTTTCTTTGTGGCATTCCAAATCATTTTCATGCCTCTAGTTTAATGTTTCTTGGCAAAGAGTTGTTCTTTGCAGAAATAGTGGAAATGAGACCAATAACTACTGGGACCATTGTTGAACTTTTCATCTGTGTGCCATTTTCCCACTGAAGAGTCCAAAATATGCTTTTCTGCAAATTTCAACCATCATTTCTTTTATTGATTTACTTGCACAAACAGGAAATAGTAACGTTTTTTACATTTCTTAAAATTTTGTGACAAAATTTCTTGTTGCTTTCTCGTAATTTTGTTTAATACTATATCTTGTTATTATCAACATTTCAGACTGTTCTTTCATAATTATGACTATATTGTAATTAAGCATTTCTTCAGCTGTTTGATTTCGGTAAGTAAATATTTTTTTAAATCTTGCATAGTGAAAAAAAAAAAAAACTTTTTTTTCTTTGTCTTCTTTCAAAGGACAAAAGAAGCCAACTTTATAACTCTTTTACTTTAAATGATTAGTCAAATGATTAAAGCAGGGACCAAAATGATTTGAAATGCACAGGAAAATAGTGCTTTTTACTTTAATATTACAGTTGGTAATATCTCAAGTACTTCTCCCAAATCTGAGACCAGTGGGATAATCTGCTTTATATATAATCTTTGTCAAAATACAACAAACTCTTTATAATGCTTGGAATTTAAAAATGTAACACTTTTATCAAAAAGTTAAATTAAGCCCCTAGAGATAAATTGATTTCGATTGTATTTTGTTTTGCACAGTTTATATTATGTACAGCAATCACTTAGATATAAAGAGGCCTTGAAAGGCCCTCTTTGCATATGTGAATAAAGTAAACTTTTAAAAGTGAGGAGAATTGAATTCTTAAAGTACAGTTATAAATTGATAGTGTTAAATGCTATTTTTTATAAAAACTGGGGTTGTGATTAAGACTAAATGACTGTGCACAGATTTGGAGATAAAAGGGAATATACTTATAGGAACAATTCTCTTTTAACTGAATTTATTACTTGAAATACTTATTGTGATTCAACGCACAATGAATTACAAAACTTCAGTTCCCAGAAGGATTTTAATTTTTATTATATTTCAGAAATGGAATGATATATTTAAATCTTTTAGTTGTAGATATTGAATCATTTTATGGCTGATTAGTAAATCTAGGCTATTATATTTTAATGATGTTTCTTAAAAGATAAAATTTTTAGTTATTAATCCTGTAATAAAATATAATATTAGCACCAAAGATCTTTTATAAATTTGTTGTGGAATTTATTACTTTAAAACAATTTATTGGCACTGATGATTTTTATATATTTACTATATTGCATAATTTATTATTTTATTTTTTACAATTTTTGATGAGAGTATAAAGCATAAATGTTGTGCATGTAAAACAGCTTATTCTCAGTTATGTCACGCCAGTGATATATATATGTGTGTGTGTTTATTATATTGATCATTGTTATGAGTTTTATTTTGAGAAAAATTAAATTGGTATTGATTGCTATTAATAATTTAGTTTCAATCAACAATAAGGCTCGTAGTAAGTTTTTATTTACTAATTTTATAATTTATTAAACTGTTACATTTATAAATATGTTTTACTAAAAAATTGTATTCCTAACTCTTGGGAAAAGAAAAAAGGATATTGTATTCTTTTCAGAGGAAATACTTCAAAATTATTGCAATTAATGGATTTTTAATGTCTGATTTCATGTTCATTTTTAATATATCGGATTAATAATTTATTTTCTAAGGTTTTTTTTTTCTTTTTGTTTCCTTGTCCATGTTATCTCTTGTTATCATATAGTCAGTGACAATTCAAGTTGATGGTGTCAGAAAAGTTATATGCTGTGTCATTGCACATTATTTACGTAGTCCTGAATCTGATCCTAATGTATTCAAATGTAAATGATACATTTGAACAGAATTTAGCTTCAAACTCTAGTAATCAGTATTTTGTGCAACAAATCTCCATAATTATGAAAAAGGTTATTAAGCTTAATTGAGCTCTTCCTATTACCCTAACATGTGTAGAAACATGTATTCACCATTAATGTGATTGTAACTTTTGTACTCTCAACTTGAGCAGTTGCTGTCTTGACCACTTATTTCATGACCATTGTACATTAGTACTTTTTAAATTTGTCTGCTAATGTAAATATTTTATTTTGAGATTTGGAATATTGTCTATGGTAAGTGCAGGTCTCTCATATTGCTTTCAAATTATATTAACACTTGTTCCAGCTTTTCTCAAGATGCTGCTCATATAATTTAAAAAAAAAAAATTGTTTGTTTCCTGTGAAGAGTTTTCATTTATGTTATTTGTAAGATTGGTTTTATGGGTGCTGTATGCATATGTTTAACGTAAAAGAAATTTTGTGAACTTGAAACTAAAGACAAAACCTTTCATCAATTTACTTAAATCACTTGATAAATTTTGTGGTATTGCAAAAGTTTAGATTGTGAGAAAATAAGCAAAACAGGCAGAAAAATAGAAATGTTAATATTTGTTGTATGTGAATTTTAGTTTACTTGAAATGCTCTTTTATTTTGTTTAACCTTTTTGAGCTGGTTGTTCACCTATTTGAATGTTTTTTGAATAAAACCATCTCAAAAGTGCTAAAAAAGATGTAATTTTTGGCAACATCTGATTTAAGAAAAAATATTTTAAAACCCATTTTAAATTGGAAGCAGTTATGCAAAAAGGAACCAATTCAAAAATGCATATTTTGACATATAACTGTTTTCACAAAAAGTTACAGAAAAAATTCTAGTGCTCCATTTTTCAAAAAATAATTACTGCATTTTAATCCAGTCTGTTCTACAGATTGAAGTTGGTTGAATTTCAGCAAACAAATTGCACACTCTTTTGTAGAGCTTTCAGTTGCAATCCCAAAGTCCATCAAATGTTGATTGATACCTGATTGCATAACTACATCCACTTGTCACAATTGTGTTTTATTTCAAAATATCATTATTTTGAATCTTTTATAATTCTTTTATAAATATTTTTGATGTTTACTAGCAGCATTATGTTGGCAAATTTTTAGGATGAAATAATTAGTTTGAAAAAATACATCATGTACTGAAGTTTTGAAAGTTTTATGTAGTTAAAGACCTGCAAGAATTTTAATTCACTTTTAACTGCTTTTATTACTTTTTTAATTTATAATGTAATCAAAACTTTAACATTACTGTCTGTTTTGCACAAAAAATTGTACATTTTAAGGTTTAGTATTCCTTAACTCTAGTGCCTGATATTTTAATGCTCATATACAGCTAGAATAGCTAATGGCCTTGAATACATTTGTACTTTTCTAAGAGAAGATTACGCTTGCAAACTCAGGATCTTGCAATCAAAATTTGTCTTTTGAAATTTAAATAGAAAAATTATCCAATTTTCTGAAAACTTTTTAAAGATAAATTTAGGATAAGTGCTTAAATTTCATCATCAGTATTGAATGTATAATGAAGTCAGAGAAATATATTTTGTGCCTGCACTTTTAAAATAGTATTTGTATATCTCAATAAATCTCAAATTTCATTTTTTTAGAGTAAAAAGATCTCTTGAAAGCTTCTGTCTTGTGCATTTGATTTTTTAATACATATATTTTTTTTCTCCTACACTGAATGATATTAGTTGTCATGTTGGTAGAATTGTATTCAAAAACTGGTTTTGAATCTGTCTCGTAGCATTTGCACTCTACCTTAACAAAGTAACAACCAATCATTGTTTTAAAATGGCATATTTATAAATCAACTATTTATTGAATAATAGCTGGCCTTTTCTGTGCTAATATTAAGCTAGCTATTGTTTAAACTAGTTAAGAGCTTGCTTTTTAATGCACTGTATAATGTCAAACTTTAGAATAGTATGTGTATATCAAGGAAGTAATTGTTTCTCACTTTGGAAGCTCCCTATTTTTCTACCTAAAATTTAATGCAATTAACAAACCTGTTTGAAATAATTGCCTTTGTATATTTTAGTATGTCATTGTCTTGGGTTTTTTGCTTTCTTTATCAATTACTTGTTGACAATTATTAATGATTTGAAAACACTAATTAAAAATTTACATAGTGGGTTGAAGCAACATATTTCAATCTATTTCTGTCCCAGACATTTTTATAAATCGTATTTGCAATGCTGTTGGTTGAAAAATTGTACTACTTTTTATCTCTGATTGATGGAAACATAAAAACCATAGAAACTGTATACATCCACTTGGAGTGTTAGTAAATAAAGTTTAATAAAATCATCTTATTGAAAGATTTAGAAAAAAAGATGTAGATAACTGATTTAAAAAGTCATATCTTGTGCTGCATTTTTCTTTCTTTTTTTTTCTTATGGGTATTAAAAAAAACATTTCATTTCAAAGCAGCTGCTTTTTTAATTGCAATAATTGCTAAATTTTCCATTGGTGAGAAAAAAAGGAGTTCATTTTTTTTTTTTTTATGAGAAGATTCTTTTTAACAGTTGAATGAATTTTGCCTTTTTTTAAACCCACCTCTAATGTTTTCTTTAAATTTTCAAACTGTAGTTTCTTTTGTGAATAATTTATTATAAAGGTTTCTGAAAGTATTTTAATTTTTGTCTTTCAAGAAAGAGCAAAATATTGCTGGAAGGTAACCAGACAGTAAAAAAAAAAAAGAATCATTTTCAAAGGAATAATTAGTATATGTAAAGATGGTTTGAGTAAAATTTTTTCCAGTTTCTAAAGCGAAATTTTTAGTTTGTTGTTCATTATTTCAATGTCTTGGTATTCCTAATTTGATAATTCAATGTTGCCTTTTTAAAATTCAGGATGTGCCATGAAAAGTTACTACCTTCCATTTCAGTGCATGTTCTGAAAAATTTAATTCTTGCATGTCTTGTTTCAAAAATTATTTATCTTCCATTACAATACAACAGGAAATTATATATATCAGTGTAGAATTTATTGTATTGATTCTCATCTGTGTGTAGTTTATGGTTTTTCTATTATAAAATTTTCATTTTTATTTATTTCTTGTTTAATTTAATAATTGTTTTCATAAACGTAAATCCATGAATCTGCTTCTTCTTTCTTTTCTTTTTGATATAGTCTATTTAATAAATGTATTTTAGCATAGAAAAATTTTTTTTTCTCATTGTAATCAAACATGAAATTTGTTGTATGAAGAAATTTATTTCTTGTACTCATTTGCTACTTGATAGATAATATTTTGAACAATATATTTAATTTAATACTCGTAATTTTTCTGAAAGCATTGTTTTTTTGTTGCAATTGGTGCTGCTTAAATATTGATTGTGGTTTAAGTGTTTTTATGTAATGGTTATGTTGTTACAGAAATTTTGTCTCTTGCCATCTAATGTGATTCAAAATGAGTGTAGGCCTTACTATATTCTCTTGTATGCCTACTCATTATAACCTTAAATAATCAATCATTTAAAATTTTATGCTTCATTTTGAAATTATTGCTCTAAGAATTTTGAACTTCAAATCAGAAATCTGCTCAAGATAGTTGAACAAAGAAAACAATTAATACTCGATTTTCTGAAGAGATGTTTTTGTTGCTGTTTCGCTGCTTTAATTTTTGTCAGTGGTTTAAGTGCTTTTATATTGGATTAGTATAGAAATTTGATTTGTTCTCTTTCCCAACTAATCAAATCAATTAAAATTTTATACTCTGTTCTAAACTGGAACTCTATTGTTTGAGACTTCAAATTACAAACATAAACATTTGTTTAACAAGCAAAAGGTCTCCAAATCTAAGTTGGCAAAAGAAGATTCTATATAATGTATGTTTTTTATTTTATCTCGTTTTCATTTTGGTTAATTTTCTGTTTCATAATACTTTTAACAATTGAAAACAATAAAATTTTAAATTCAGAGAAATGAAAATTTGGTTCTCTGAGCAAACACCTATGCTATATACATTTATTAAATTTGTGGAAAATCTAGTAAGACATTATTAGATGTATCTCATTTTAAAAAAAAGCTGCTGTCATTAAAAAAAAAAAATACTGATTCAAATCAGGGGAAGGATTCTTTATATTATATAATAGACAGGTATTTCTTTTGTCTTGGAAATTTGGATAATTTAAGAGAAATTTTATTATTGTATTTCAAGCTTTTAGCCATATTATTATTAACTATCATTATGCATGTTATAAGTTACAAAGAAAAGATTTTTTTTTCAAATCGGAGCTTTTTGTGAATAATATGTACTTTTATTCACAAAGCAAATTTAATGATTAAAATCTCTTTGTAGAAGAAAGGAAAAATTATGTTGCAATTAATTGGTAGATTTTAACCCCCGTAGGTTTGAGGTTATTGTCTTGGGTTTTCTCATCTTACATCGCTCATTATTTATTTGTTTGATTTTGGGGGAGAAAGCTAATCTGCTGATTATTGTGATAAAAATAATACAGTAGAGTCTTATTGCCTGATATTCCTTATTATTCAACATTGGGTTTGAATTAATTAAAAAACATAAACTGAAAAATGAAATCTGTAGCTCCTGTTTTGTTAGATAGGCTGATTGTTAAGCAGGTGGTTTTAAGGTATGAGGCACTGTTATGATTTGCTGGTGATTCCATGTCGATTTTTCAGTAATCTTTTGTGAAACTTCTGAGGGTAAAAATGGGAATTTTCCAGTAGTGACAGTTTTCTTCAGCTGCTGCATCAGTTTCTTGGATCTGAATGGATGGGTGTTGATGAACAGTGTGAAGCAAGAGATGAAATAATCCAGCTTGTAAATAATGACAAGGATGAGCTTCAAGAACAGTTAGATGAGGTCAGTGATGTTAAAATTATTAGTCCAAATGCTATTGAAGCATCCTTTTAATCTATTGACTGAATACTTTTTGTGAGATGGCCCGATATAGCAGCGAGAAAACATTGATCAGCAAGGAACTTGTTATCTCAAACTTAACTCTATCGATATGGGACCGTCCCTTCAAGCAAAACACGATAGCCGTCCGAATGTCACTCTGAAATTTCCACCTTCTTTTGTTAAGTGCGATTCATTTCACACCCGCGGCTCGCGCTTTCTTCGTTAAAGTGGTTCGCCCAGATGTGTTTGGGGAAGAGGGGAGTTTTCTTACAATTCGGACAATGCCAGCTGTCATTATGGTTTTTGAGGGAGAAAGTGAATTTCCCGTATTTTTGATAGAGGAGCTTGGACTCTCCCGTATTTTGAGGTCCCTTTATTTCACTGGCATTAGGAATCGGAGGGTTAATAAAAATAATTGTTATATCTTTATCGATTCATTTTAAGGCTGTTTTACTTGTTTAATTATAGTTATGTAACTTTGATATATAAACTAATTATTGGAGGCTGTTCATTTGTGGCTCTTTTCATCTTGAAATCCCATATATCGCATGAAAGATATTAAGTATAAATATATGATAACAGAGTATTTAACATAAAAGATGTTCCATCTATATCTTTTCTTATTCTACATTTTCACTTGTCTGACATTAACAATCCCTGTTTATGTCGGTAAATGAGACTTTACTGTTCTTCAACATGTACTGTTTTCAGTTAAAGTTTATTGAAGTAAGGGAGCATGGCACAATTTATTTATGAATTTTGATGTCAAATTAGCTTTTTATTATATTTTTGTAACTGGCTTATGCATATTTCCCAGTAGAGTGAAGCACTTGAAAGCAAAAAAGTTTTACCTTCTGTTATAAAAAACTAAAAGAAACTTTTTTTTATTTTAATTGTTATACTTAAATCTCCAGTTTCAGTATTGTTATGAATATATTCTTATTATAAAAAAAATTAGATATTCATTTTAAAAAAGTGTTTGGCTTGCTCTTAATAAAGAAGTAACAAAAAATACATGTTGAAAGTCGGCAGAACAAAGACTGCACTTTTAAAAGTATATCAGTTGTACATAAAAACTGCTTATGAATATTTTCATTAGTAAATGCTATCACATTTTTCATAAATCATTAGTATTTTGTAACATTTGAAAATATTAATGATTTAATCCAATAAAAATTGAATAATGTAGTATTTTTCCAGTTTCGTCTTTAATTTAGAACAGGAGTTCTTCACTTTTTTCAACTTGCAGTCCCCAATTTAAATTTAAAAAAAAAATCCCTGAACCCTTATTCATCAGAAAAATTTTGCTGCTATCCCTAAGAAGGAAAATAAACTATAAATGGAGTATTAAAATTCAGTATAAAGAATTAAATATATTTTTTAGTAAAATCTTGAAGTTAAGAGAATCTTTTTTACTATTTTTGCTTATGAATGTTGAAGAATCTGAAATTCTTAAGAAAATTTTCGAAAACAATTTTTTTTTCTCCTGTACAACTAACTCCATTTGGAGTTGTGTCTCATAAATTACGAAGCCTTGATATAGAAAATTGCTCTGTTTATCTTCATATTTGGTGAAGAAACTGTCGTTGTTGTCGATGAAGAAACATTACTTTTCAATTTAAGAATTTTTCTTTTTATTAGTTTTTTCAAATGAGGCAGCTGTGGAGAGTGAAACACACAAATTTAGCGAATGTGTATTAAAACTGAATACTCTGCTTTTCGTTGGATTTGCTGTTATTCACCAAGGTCTCTTACTTAGTTTTTGTTGTTTGTCTCTCACATTTATGTATTTTCTTAGTTTATTTCTCGTATGTATACTTAACCGTAGGTACTTCACACACTTCTGAATTACTGATGCAGAACTGGTTGACTGTACCAAGAGTTTTTACCCCTATCTGTCATTTTAAATGTCTTTCTTTTCACTTTTAGAAAAGGAAAACATAGTTGCATTTCTTGTCCTCTTGAAGAAATTTTTGATGTAGTTAATTCATATATTATTTCAATGCTTGATGAATATTATATTCATTTTATATTGGAAAGTATTGCATTAGGTCTTTTTTGTAAATGAATGATAAGCTTGTATGTTTTCTTCTTCCATTATATTCTGTCTTCATACAGAAGTGCTTCTTCATTAAATATTCAAACACTTTTTTTTTTAGAAATATTAGATTGAATCTATTCTCAACTACCTACCTCTCTTTATAATTTCAGTAATTTATTTCTGTTTTCTGGATGCTCTAGTAATCTGTTAGTCTTGTGGAAATCCTTCCTGATGAGACTTCTCATTACAAGTATTTGCTTTTATTTTGGTTGATTCAGTGCTTGTCTTTTCTTGCTGTGATTATTGTGTTCACATTTCACTAGTTGTGATTTAAACTCCATTACATGAATTTCTAATTGCATCTTACTTTTTCATTAGTAAATATCGTTCTTAGGACTAGTGTTTAATAGCCACTAGTTGAAACGTGTTAAAAAATTACTGTTCAGGATTTTATAAGCGTTTTTATTTACTTAAGTAATCTAACTCCAGATTATGTTCCTTTATTAAATATTCTGCATTTCACGGAAAATTGTGTTCAATGATTTGGTGCTTTATGATCAGTCAGTCTCTCTTTTTAGTACTTTGTTGTACTGTGGTGTTATGTTTGTACATAACTGTTGTAGATTTAGGCTTTTCAGTCAGAATGTTAATATTAAGTTTTCTTCCTTTTTAACCTGAAATAACATTATTTTTCATTTTTAAAAAATGAATTCTTGCTCTTATTTTTAAATAAATAATATTAAAAGAAGATTTCTTAGTGTTATAATATAACTATTTTTCTTAAAGCCAGCTTGAAAGATTCATTATTTAGATTATCGTGGTTAAATTAAGTTGATATATTTTATTACAATAAATAAAAAGATCTCTTTAAACAGGCTTCATTTTTGAAGCTTGGCTTTTACAAAACTTACATTTTAGTTTTTTTAAAAACACATTCTATCTTATTATGCCACTATAGTCCATTTTCTTTTAATACTAATCATTGATTATGTCACAAAAGCAATAATACTATGGAAAAACTGTGAGCCATATATAGAAATTGTTATATATATATATTTGGGGGGAGGATGAAAAAAATACGTCGAGATTTTCTTGGGGGCTTAAATAATAGCAAAGCATTATAATTCTGAAAATCATAAATGCAAGCCTATATTATGTGATGGAATTCAAAGTATTTAAATCTCTTACCGAAGCACTAGGGAGCATCTTTTTGTCAGATTTACTGATACATGAAGGACTCCAAAAGTAACCCAAAATGACGTCCCTGCTTTGACAACTAGTTAAATAGCTTCCACTAAATACAGTCCATATGATGGTAGAAAAAAGTGCTTCACTATCAAAGTATCATTGATATATTAGAAAGCATTTATATTTCCAACTTCTTGGGAACTGAATTTGTATTGTCTCTAAGAATTCTCTTTGCAATTGAAAAATGCATTAAAACAGAAGCTTTTTCTAGTGCGCTTCCAGCATGAGATGCTTCCTTTTCAAGTGGTTTAAGCACAATGTAATGTTTCTTTTTTTATTTCCGTTAAAAATTTACGTCTTCCATTTGAGATTATAATTTTCATTTCATATTCACTTGCTTAAGTATGAAATCATGAAATTTTGCTGTCTTGTGATTGTGTGTTTGTTCTTTTTTATAATGCCAATTTTGCAAAGCCTGATTTTGTATGAAATGTAAGAAAGCATATTGTAACATTGTAATGCGCATCTGTAAGAGATAATTTGCTATTTTTGAAAATAAAATGCATTATTTAATTGTGATATATAATACTGGTTGTTAAAATTCACAAAAAAGAAGAGAGAATGTATTTTGTATTCATTGAAATGATAGTGAAGAATGTTAGACTAAGAAAAGAATTCCAGCTAAAACAAAGTATCTCTATTTCATGCTTATTGAAAAGTGCTTTTTCTCTGTCACGACATTTAACATATCATGAATGTTTTTTGTAGTTGGAATTGCATCCATTCTTCTGATTTGTACAAAAAGAATATTTTGTCACTCATTGTGTATGATCTGTGATGATGCTGTAGAGATGACACAAAATATTCTCTTCCTCTTTTACTATCTAAAAAATGGAGTCTTGCACCAGCCTGTTTTTTTTGCAGCACTCCCTGTTCTCTAGCATATTGATTCTTTATTAATGTCATAAGATTATGGAAGGGCATAAAATGTGAAGATTACTATAACCAGTAACTTCATCAGTCAAAACTGTGATCCAAATCTCTGTGTTCTAAAATCATTTTTTTGTAATTTAGAAGTGCTGATAGTAGTAGGGGTTTTATTACATGGAGCACTGCAACAACTGCTGATCATCATTTTGAATACAGTGGTTACCACTTAATGCAGTTGAAATCAAAAGGTCCTAAACCTTATGACTTAATTTTTTTTAAAAGCTTGCTGTTTTAAATTGCAGGATAGCCAAATTCCAAGAATTTTCCTCAGCATAATTTTTTTATACCTTGTTTTGTTTTGAAACTTGCTGTTAAATTATGGATGGAATTGACCAAAAGCATTGTTAGTGTGAATTAACCTTTCCTTACCGTTTAATAACTTTTTCCAACATTCTGTTGTCTTACAAACGTTCACAAGAGTAGAATGATTCAATGTATCTCATCAAAAAATGAGTTTAGTTATGATAAGTCCCGTTTTGAAGAAATATGCAGACATGACACATTTCCGCTGGAACGCGTATTTCCGCTTTTTCGGCATCGGATTTCATCTTTCTTAATTTTCTTTTATATAATAATTCTATAATTTTTTTAAATATCTCAAGCACTTTTTGTATAAATTTATTTATTTTATTGTTCAATTAATCGTATATTTTACTTCTCGGTATTTATGTTTGTCACAATTCTTTATTTATGAAGTTCAGCTTTTTTTGTTCCAAGCCTGTGTCATGTCTGAATATGACTGCTATTTTGAGTAGGACCCTATAACTTCGAACTGTGGTCATATGACAAGGGCAGCACCTTAGATATAAGTTAAAAGCTTTCATGATTCAGTTACTGTTATCAAGTAGGCAAGTGCTGATGTGATTGCATCAAGTGGTGACCACTGTTTCAGATTTAAGAATATTTTTGTGCCCTTTCAAATCAGTTAAGCTCTGCCACAGTTTCAAAAAAATATTTTTCTGGTCCAAAATATAAATGAGAATTTTTGAAATGCTGCAAGTCTCCATTGATATAGAATACAGCATTCTGGCTGCAAATCATTTGTCAGCTGATATGATTTCATCAAGTGGTACACTTTGTTTATCGATATTCTTCGCAGTAGAATTTTTTAAAAACTAAATGTAAAAGTGGCTTTTGTAAATATGCTCCATATTTGCATTGTTAATTTTAATTTATCTTTTAAGATTTTTTTAGAGAAGATAACAACGGCAGTAATTACTTGCACAATCCTAAAAAAAAAAAAAAAGTTTGACACTCTTTCTTCTGAATTTTCCATTTCATTTGAAATGAGCAAAAATGTCTTACACAGATTATTTAATAAAAAATTGCTTTGATTTCTCCTATGTACACAACAATGCTTCCCTATAAGTATTTTGAGAAAAAACAGTTACGAGTCTTCCAGAACGAAAGAACATTTTTATAGACTGTTCATCCAGGAGATGCATATTAAGGATTTCTAATGTGATTTGAAATGCCGAGTATTAAATGTGGGTGTAAAAGTAAGGAAGTACTGCATATTTTGAGGAGATGGTTTTTATTAAAAACACCTCCTACTTAACCCTCAAATTAAATTTTACTGAATGCTTCTACAATTTAAACGAAGGACTTTCAGCTGTTAGGTGAGTTTACAGTAGACTCGACTATCCAACCTAGTTGAAAAAATAATTCTCTATAATTAATTACTCTGGCCAGGTGTCTCCTTCAATCAACAATGCTGTTAAAACTGCCAGTTTTGACCTTTTCACATTATGTAATTATTTATCAATAAACTAAATTTGAATAATTTTTTGAAAGAATTAAACCTAATGTTTAACATCTATTTTAAAAGTGTATGCAATTATACTGCACATGACTTATGTTTCCTACAATGAAGTTAGACATAAAATTCATCTTAAAATGTGCGTATTTTTATTCTTGGAGTTCCTTTTTCTGTAATAAATTTTTAAAACGCACAGTACTATTAATAACAAATATTTATAAAGTAATGAAGTCCAGCCTGCTTTTTGGCCACATTAGGCTGAATAGTTAGAAGTCTACTGTATCTGTATTTACATCAATGATTCTTCGAGATTTATATTGAAGACTGAAAATATTCAAACAGAAAAACTGCCGTTATTGCAAATTAAGTATTCCTAACTGTTAATGCTTTTGTTTTAATTAACAGATGCCTGCAAACTAAAGCATTTTTTTTCAAAAGTATAATGAAAGAAGAAAACTTCTTTCCTTGGTCTCTTGTATTATTTTCCAAGTTATCAGTAAGTCACTTAACCCTTTGTGGCGCAAGGCATTAAATTTTTTAAAATGTTTAAAAACATCACGAATTTGTTTAGTTTATTGTCTAGACTTAGAATCTACATTTTTTTCTTCTTTTAAACTTACCTCATTCTGAGGGGTGGTCGTCCCCCTTTGGGGGTCACCTCCCTCATATGGGAACCCCCTTAAATACAGCCACCTTGATACACTCAAAAAATATTGTTGAATCTTACAGAAAATTTAATTAATTAAAACTTCCAAGAAAATTGGAGGAAAATTTTCAAGTTAATTTCCAGAACTGAAAAAATTTCATATCTCTGAGCTAAGGAATTTTTCTAAACTTTATCTCTAATAATTCCTATTCTGAAATTTCATAAGGCTGCTATATACATTCTAAAAGGAGTACTATTAGCTCTATCCTAACCTATTATTTTCCATTTATGGTTGAATTTAACAATTGAGTGAAATTAGGTGTCATCAGCTGGCACACTGTGCCGCAAAGGGTTAAAAATTATCTTTAATTACAATTCCTGATTTTTGCTAATGAATGTAAAAATGTGTTATATATATACATTCTTCATATAAAATGTATTTCTTGTTTTAGCTTTTATTCATATTCTGCTGAGCTTTTTTGACATTTTTAATAAAGAAATTTTAAAAGAAAAATGAGTCTTCTTTTGAATTTGCATAATTAATCAGCATGTTTATGATGTCCCAAGTAAAAAAAAAATCGCAGTATGGAACTGTGCATATCAACATTTTATATATAATTACTAAAATCTTCATATTATTCAAAACTGTCAAAAACGTGTTCTCATTCATAGATGACATTCTTTGAAACTCAAGTTCTCCAACTTTCCTAAAACTACCACTCGTGTTTCGAAGTCCCAATTAAAAAAGAAATCAATTTGCATTCAATCATTGCAATGACATTTATAATTGAACAAGTCAGATATATAACAAATAAATAATTGACATACCAGTTAACCCCCTCCCCAAGTATTACACTATGATGTGCACACATTTTCTAACAATTTTGATTGAAATCAAGTTTTTTTTTTTTAAATTTATATTTCAGTATAACATTTCATTAAGTTGCTTACCTTTTTAAATAATTGCAAAGTTCAGCTTGGTACGTTTTTTTTTTAACAACAGGAAAGTTCAATATTATCTGCAAGACATTCTGATGTACACATTGGCTTTTCACTTCACTCAAGAATCTGAAGTAATTAACAGGTTTGGGGATGAGGAACTGCTTTCAGGGAGAGAATAAATGGTTTGTGGAATGCAACAAATTTTGTTATGCTGTGCACCTGTTCAAATTATTCCAATAGGAAAGGTTACTTAAAAAGGATATTTTGACTCAAAAACCTCATTTTTGTTTAACGAGACTAAATTGGTACTTTAACAATCAACTCAAAATCCCTAAATAACTAGTCTTCACATGATACATGGTTTAACCATTGATTGCACACACAGAGGGTCATTTTGACCTCAAAATTTTACTCTATTGGCTCTTGTAACAAATAAAACATCCATCTTAATACAAGAATATTTTTTTTGTGCAAATAAAGTTGCATTTAAGATACAAATGTGAATCTGAGCTATCATCATTTTCAACATTCATGAGAAAAGTCCTTGCTCCCGTTCACATTCTGTCAAAGCTAAAATGAATCTGAACACAAACATTGGGTAAATATGACGCCACCCCCAAATAAACCAAGTAAAAAATAGCACTAAGTTTTCCCGGTATCTGTTGCTCCAAACCCTCGCTTTCAATTCAACCAAAGTACAGGAACTAACAAAATTGGTGGAATTCCAAAGACCCCGTGTATGCTTGTGGGTTACATCAAAATACGAGAAATGAGTCTATAGTTCACACACCCAAGTATTTCAGTTATATTTACACTTCAATCATACCTGAACAAAGAGCTTTTTAAAAAAAAAACACCTAAAAACAAGGACATTCTTCAGATCTTAAATAAAAAATTATATTCTTAGGAAGTTAGAATTAGATCTTGGGGAAGATACAGGCATTCACTTTTTCTGTTGGGCATAAGATGTAGCAACACTAAATTTTAAAAAATACCTCTAGTTAATAATATATCTCCTCTAATTCAGTATCTTTTCAAATTATTTTCTTTCAAAACTGAACTTTTACTTTTGGGATTGGAAAAAAATTATAGCCGGCAACCTGAACTATTGCTCACCTTGGCACTCTAATAATTATAAAAGAATTTCAACTGATTAGTCAAAACTAATTATAGTTAAATAATGGCTAGTTAACTAATTTTCAGATCAGTAACTGGATGATTTCCTAACAAACTATCCAACCTTTAAAACTATAGATGACCAGTAAACTGGTGGACTTTGGGGCAAAATAATAATACATCTATGCTGCATATACTAACAAAGCATTATCAATTGTGGCAACAAAAACGAAATTTTGTATATTAATTTTTTACATGATCAAGTTTGAAAGAAATTTTTCCACTTTAAGGGGACAAACTGGAAATCTTTCCAATTCATCGAAAATAAATGAAAATTTTTGAATGAAATTCCAGTTAATTTCCAAAATCAGGCTTCAATATTTACACAGAGTGTTCCAATAAGTATAGTCCTAAAAAAATTGATAGTAACATAGTTGTGTCATTAAGTCAATATTTTTTCTTTTTAGAAATGACAGAATCTTCAAAAAAAAAAAAAAAAAAAAATCAATCACACTGAATGATTCTTTTAGGAAAAATTTGCATTGTTTGCTGCCAGTACTATAATGAAAGAAATAAGTGTGTTGGGAAAAAAACAAAATTTAGTATTACAAGAATGATGAAACACCAAGACATACAATTTTATTAGTAACAGGAAGCACAAATATAGAAAATATTTACAAAATCATTCACTATAAACAAAGGAAGTTCCAGAAAAAAGGTATTGTTCATAAGTTTCTAAAAATAAATTCGATACAAACGGTGGGACAAATGTTACAAATTATACTAACCAGTAAAGAATCTTGAATAATACTTCAAATTAATTTGAATATTCTTTCTAGCTAGAAAATGCAAGTCTTTTAAGTCCATACACAATCAATATTAACAAAAATATAATAACTTATATAAATCTATGCATTCATACTTTTCATCTAGATTTTAAATTCAACTTTTTACAGTATGGACAAGAAACCTACTGGTTATGTTTTACAGAAAGTGAATAACATTTAAAATGAAATATCAACATGAGTATTTCAATTCGTTATAAAATGTATATTAAGTGAATAATAAATACAAAAATTAGATAATGATTTATACATATAATGGGCAAAAATTAGAAGTTGCAAAGGACACAAATGGGGCCAAGTACGAACAATTTAAAATTTCATACTTCTTCGGCATTCTACATGCTTTCCACCAGTAATGGTTTTATTATCTCATGGTCATTAATATAATCTCCCATGTGCAACATAACTTCCACTAAAATATAATGCCAATAGATTGGATAAAAAAAGATATTGAAATCATTTTTATTTGATTAATGTCCTATTTGTAATTATATAATGGATAATTCAGACAAATCTCATAATTCTGCACTTTTTACAGGATTACATTGCCGGTGGCATCTAGCTTTTGAACTATCTACTTCACATCAAATAGGACGTTTGACAGATATAATTGCATTCACATATATGGCAAATTTTTTTGTGAGATTCAGATTCAAACTTTTTATGTCCTCAGGGGATCGAAACTAGAAGAGGGGAAGGCACCCAAGCTGGACTAAACTGCATATTGGGCTAAGAAAAAAAATATATATCCTACAGACATATGTAAAGGGGAAATAAATGCCTTATTTTAAGAGTTGTACACCCTAGTTATTCCTTTGCAAAATTCTGTTCCAATATAATAATCTGCATTCCTTTGCTCAAATAATATTTGTCATTCTGAAGAATGCCTAAAAACTGCATAGAATGATTGGAGAAAGTCGGGTATGATGGTGACCTTAAGCTTTGGCATTTTTCCTCCAAAAATTTCTTGCGACTCTTTACTTTAAAGTGCTATTTTTTAAAAACTGTTATTTTCAAGTTTGAGACCCCCAAAATTTCGTTTTAGAAAAAAGCCATCTTACCCGCGCAGTTGGGTAAGATGATGAAAGGGCTTGGGTAAGATGAAGAACTGATATAACAGTTTATCATCATATCTTATCAAATAACTATATAAAATTGTTGATATCGCATCTTGAACATAACAAATTGCATCCAACACAAAACGTTATCAATCGAACTTTTAGATTAAAACATTAAGAAATTAAATAATTATAAAAATCACAGAATTTTCTTTCATATTATTATTTACGACTTCATCAACTGCTTCAATTAATTTAATTCTGCTTGTCTGTTTTTCTTTTCCATATTTTACCCCTTGAGCATAGAGTATGATCCTGAATATAATTTACTTTAGGTCTAGAAAGTGAGATTGTTTTAGTTAAGAACCCCTACGATAGAAGAATCAGTTGAAAAATGTGTTAACCCCCTAATATTATTTATGCAATATCAATGCCGCAAATAAAATAAAACTAAATAGAAATGGTCCATGTGGCAGTCAGATAAGACGACAAATACATGAATTAATGTGGAAAAGTTTGTCACCTTACCCGACGTCACAGTTTTTATTTCAAAAAACATTGAAGAATATCAGATCATCAGAAAACATTAAAATAATACATCATTGAAAACGTTTTGATTAGCACTTTATGAATATCACATGTATAAATCAAAAATATTTACTCTGTGAATGCTATCCCTAACCAAGCTACAACCAAAAGTTGCACCGGAACTACTTGAAAACATTATCGCATACTGTGCAGCACAAAAATAACGGGATGGAATCTTTTGGCGTGACACAGGTATCTGGTCGCTGGAGGTCTCTGATAATGCAAGATTGGGGAAAATAGCATAATTTTTAAGAAAAATTCAATTCGTCATCTTGCCCGACTTTCCCCTACTCGTATCATATTTTGTCTAAAAGTATCATGTATTCTATTGTTCTTACATCACGAGACATTAATTATATTTATTACAACCCTATTATTATACTGGACTGCTCTGTATCTCATACTTTTCTCCCTCTGAGCAAAAGCACTTGTCTGTATGAGAGGTCGAATGTCACCTGCATTCTCATGTGTATGCAATATACATTAGGGTGGGCTGAAAAATACTTTTTTTCGAAATCGCTATTCTAATAGTGCGGAAAGGATTCTCTCTGGGTTCAATAAAGATGGTGTAAAATATTTTTTTGATTGAATAATATCTTCTGCCCGCATCACACTTGGATTTTGGAAATTTGGTTAAAAATGGGCAATTTTTACTCGGGGTAGGAAATATAATTATTTTTCAATATTGCTATTCTAATAGTGCGGAAGAGGTGTCCACTGGGTACAATAAGAATGTTTTAAAAAAATATTTTAGATAGAAAAATTTCTTCCGTTCCCGCATCGCAACTGAAATTTTGCAATTTTTGAAGAAAAGTGCATTTTTTCTTGTCTTTTCATACAGGAAGTGAAAGGAGGGGAGGGGGATTCACATTCCTCTGCACTTGTTCGCAGTGGCGTACCTACATAAAATAGCGCCCAGCACAAATACCAAAACTGCGCCCCACCTTCTTTTTTCTTTTGAAATGTGATCCCCATTTTCTTTTCGGAAACTTTATGCCAGGGAGTGCAAATAAACTTAAAAAATAACATAAAACATTTTTGAGTTGAAAATAGCATATAAAACACTTTTGAGGGACCTCTGATTCTTTCTTCTTCATTGCTGCATATTTTATGAATACAAACGAAGCTAAAATAAGAAAAATCACGCTTTTAACTAGAAGTTTTAAAAAATTTCATAAATAAATTATAGATTCTTAAATATTTCTCTGACTTATGAAGGTAATCGAAAGAATTCCCAGTTTTATTTTGGACCATATTATTATTATTTTTTTTTACCACTGAGGCAAATTTTTTGCGACATAATGAATAACAAATAATTCATTTCATGCTGGAGTGTATTTAAAAGTAGCTAAATATTTCCATTCAAAAATCAGGTGAAAGTGTGAAATAAACATACAAAAGATGTCCGTAGCAAAGTTACTAATAGAATTATAAAAGTAATTTTATACATTTAGATTCATTTTATGCTGTGTAAAACTGAAGTTAACAAAAAGTGCCAAGAGGAATTTCGAGTTTTATAATTAAATCAGATAAAAAATTAAAGATGTTTAACTTGATAATAGTATAATAATTTTAATTTTTTCGGATTTAATTTATTTTGCAAAACAAACGGAGGAGAGGGGAAATCTGACAGAAAAGTAATGTCTGCTTGCTGGTGAGATTAAGCTTCTAAATGCCGAAGGTTTCATGGTCAAAGATATCATTCCAGATTTTATCGAGACAAAAGCTTGAACTAGACATCTTAATTAAAACTAAAACACTAAAATTGAAGTAATCAGTCTAAAATTTAAATTTAGGATAATTTTTACTGAAATAAATGAAAATATATACATTATCGACATCATATCCAAAAGAACTTCAGGCATGGGCATGATGATATCATTTCTTAGAATTATTATCATGATCAGGATAATAATCTTCAAAACTACATTTCGCAATATACAAAAGAAAAGTACATGCAAAAGGCATTGATATTTTATTTGGAAATCATTTTGTTGGAAAAAAATCTGCTGTAAATGTATCAGAACATTTGAGATGTACTTCATAATTTAATTTTAAATCTTCTTACATGCTTATTTAATTCTTTGGCATTTTAAATGCAAATTCTTTTAGAAAATCCTTGCTATTTTAAAGAAAATTAATTTAAAAAAATGTTTTTCAATGTCAATTTAAGAACTATTTGCAAGGTCTGCAAGACCTTTTAATTTTTACCAGCAATTACAAAACTTTATGCTTTCTCTCTCTCAGTTTTTTTTTGCGTTTGGCAGAACAACTGCATCTACGTTCTATAAACACTATTGCATTTTCATCATACAAATTATGCAAATATTCAGTGCTAAAAACAATGTAAAGATAGCGAACATACGTCTTTTAAAGTAGCTGGATTGCTCTTACTCTGCACAAAAAATGGACGTATATTTCCAGTTCTTCACACTTTGTTGATTGAAAATAGGACCGACACTTGCTAACAGTGTTTTGCCAGTCAGTGTTTATGATGCATACCGTGAGAAACCATAAGAACAATCAGGTCAGAAGAAAGCATCAGGAACCCTGCGGAGATAATCATCCCCCCTTATCCCACCTGGTAGGGTGGGAGCTCTAAACGAGCTTTTAATTTCGCGATGAGGGTTTTGGTCAGCAAATCTCTGAAATATAATATTACTTGTTATTTTGTCACAGCTTGAGGTTTCCGGGTTGCAAAAATGACTGTATCCTTAAGATTTTCCCACACTTTGTTGAAATCATTTCAATTTTTAAGAATCTTAAGAATAAGAGTTTTAAAAAAACCTATTTTTATATTAAATACAACCAATTGATTCCTTAATTTTGCGCCCCCTTGCAATTGCACCCAGGACACTAGCCCCACCCTTGTTATGCCACTGCTTGTTCGCAGTGTTCTGGGAATTTCATTCTCCGTATTGTCATGTCACGTAATGTTACTGGCCTGGGAAAGGTCTTGTTGTGCCTTTTGTTCGCGCAACAAAATCAGAATTGTGTGCGAGTTTTTAAATTAGGTTCTTCGTTCCTTTGGTTTGATTGATTTGTTAATAGACATGACATCAAAAATCAGTACGAGGAACACATTTAAATGTCCAATATTTGGAAGCCTCGAAGATATCTCTCAAATAAATCTTCCTACATGCGAAGATATGCTGCATTGCTGCTTCTTTGAGAGATTAAATCTTGCACTCCAAACTGGGAACAAAGAAACCAGTTTCTTGAAAATTGCGGAAAATGTTGCAACTAAAATTAAGTCTGTATGGGCAAAAGCAAGAACTGCCATTGTGACCCATTCTCGATTGTGCAAATGATCCATACCTACCATGGAAAATATACCAATTTTAAGAACTCATACAAAAGAGATAATACCAGTAAGGCTTTCCAAACAAAGATCAAAGCATTTCGACCAGAAACATTTACAAAGTAATTTGACATTGCGGTCCGCAAATGTATTACTTCTGAATATTGCACATGCGAATGCACTAAAAAATTACCTTGAAATGAGCATAATTTCCTGAAAGATCAACGGACAACGATACTTCTTTAAATCGGCTCGATTGAACAAAATGACTTCAGAATATTGTTGATAATGCCGATAGAAAGGCTCACAATTTATATTTAAATCATATACAAGCAATGCCTAACGCAGGGTATGTAGATTATGAAGATGAAGAAACGGATTGTTCTTCAGATATATCTGAAGTAGATTTAAATCTGGACACTTACAAACCATCGACATCGAACCGTTTAATCTCTCTTACTGGTCCTAATTACAAACAATTAACTCCGTTCCAATCTAAATCATCACAAATGTGCTGTGGTTGGCAACAGGTTTGGAGTCTCGGACCAGGCTGTGACTGCAATTGCTTCAAGTGTTCTTCACTATGTCGGTCTAATAACTAGCAACAACTCAGATTTGGTAGTTGACAAAAACAAGCTGCGAAGGGAAAAGGCTGAAGTTAGGAAGGATTTAAAATGTAAAGCTTTAAGTGAAGCTCAGGCATTACCAGTGAAGGAGCTGTATTTCGATGGTCGGGAAGATTCTACATTGATAGAGGAGAAAGTAGATACTAAAAGATACACGAGAAAAGCAAAAGAGGAACATTTATCTCGTGTTGAAGAACCGAGTTTACGTTACATTACTCATTTGAGTCCATCATTTGGCACCGCAAGACAGATTTCCACGACTATTATCAAATATTTTGAAGGAATCACAAGAGATCTTTCTCAGCTTCTGGAAATTGGCTGTGACGGAATATCTGTTAATGCCAGATGGAAATTCGGTGTTTGGAATTGAAACTTGGGAAACCTCTGCAGTAGGTAATATGTCTCCTGCATTTTAATGAACTAACTCTCAGGCATCTGTTTGAAACGTTGGATGGGCCAACAAATGGTTCAAAATCATATTCTAATAATATTGGGAAGGCTCTCCTTACATGTGAAACTTTGCCAGTGACAACTTTTGAAATTATTGACGGCGAGTCAGCAACAACTGATAGATGTGACTTAAGCAAGGATCAAATTTACTTACTAGAAAAATCTCAAGCGGTGCTATTGGGTCCAGTCCTGGCTATCAGTCCTGGTACATTATCACATTCATGCTGGCTGACAACAACGAACAGAGTTCCAAGACTGTATGTTAGTTCTCCAGCTCCTTCTTTGAAGTTGAAACAAATCGCTGAGTTTGTTATGAAAGTTTACACTCCAAACTGGTTTAATATAAAGTCTAAACAATAGCTTAAATATGGAGCTAAGCATGTGTGGAATACTATTTCTAGGTCCAGGTATTTATCTCTAGACCTCAAGGAAGTCGCTGATGGAGTAATTTGTCGAAATTCGTTCTTTGCTCATCCTGAGAATATCTTGCTGTGTATATTGAAGGTTGAAAGACCGCATATCAGAGAACTTGCTGCACGACATATAATTAAGTCTAGAGAGTCATCTTCCAATGTAAAGTCAGTATGTGCATTTGTCCCCCCCCCAAAACTGAATTTCAAAGCTGCTGACTATACGGAAATGAGTCTTCAATTACCATTACTTCTTCATAAATCCTCCGTGATATATCCACTGCCTTATTTAGTTCCATTGTGCGTGAAACAAAAAATCCAGAATGGGACTTTGTTCACTTCCCATGTCACACAGGCAGTGGAACGGTGTGTCAAGTTAGTGACAAAAGCATACGCTAAGGTTTATGGGTTTCAAAATAGAGATGGGTTCATTAGATCCACATTCTTTCACCGATCCATTATGCCTGAATTCAACCATAAGGCTGATTTCAAGTCTCTTCCTGCTGATTAAGTGTAAGTAAACTTTTGGTATTGGCATGTCATAACATTCTATGGTTACAACATTCTTAACATATATTATATTAATATATTGTGACTCAGCGATTATTTAATAATTTTCAGGCAATATAATCAATTGTATAATACAATACAGCAATAAACAGTGTTTGTACCCATCTATTTTTCATATTTGATTTATTTCTATAACACATAAAAAGTGCACTTTTCTTCAAAAATGGCAAAATTTCAATTGAGATGTGGGAACAGAAGAAATTTTTCGATCGAAAATATATTTTAAAACATTTTTATTGTACCCAGTGGGCACCTCTTCCGCACTATTAGAATAGCAATATTGAAAAATAATTATATTTCCTACCCCGAGGAAAAATTGCACATTTTTACCCAAATTTCCAAAATCCAAGTGCGATGCGGGGGCAGAAGATATCAAATCAAAAAAATATTTTACACCGTCTTTATTGAACCCAGAGAGAACCCTTTCTGCGCTATTAGAATAGCGATTTCGAAAAAAAGTGTTTTTTGGCCCACGCTACTATACATGCTACTTAAAACTGCAGAATCTTTATTTTTATAAATAAGTTGGAGAAGTACATTGCTTTAATAACAATATAAGTTGGTGATGTATATTATCTTTTATTATCCTCACTATAAAATAATGATATAAATAAGATTCCTAATTATCCCCTCCAATGTGTTCCAATATACACGAATTTATATCAAGTATCCGGATATCCATATATATATATATCAAGACAATCTGGTTTGTCTTCCAAGATACATTCTATTATAATTTACTAATCTGATCCTTTAAAACTAATTAAATCTTTCAGCTTTATTTTAAAAACATGCAGAAAAATGTAGGTTTATAGATAACAATGATAAGCAAAAGTACTGTCAAATAATGTAAATACAGTAGTCACTGCTTGTAGTAATCACAGATGTAAGGATCAATCGGCTCTACTGATCAAATAGCGTGGAATGGATCTCCTGAATCCAAACACATAGAAAACTAGTGATCAACAGTTCGCTTGTAGTGATAATTTTCGATGAGATGACGCCACAGAAGATGGCGGCAATGGCAATGAAGAGCGACCAGAAGAGAAACCACCATCAGTCTAAGCAACTCTGCAAGCCCTTGGTATTTCAAGAAGTCAGTCCAACACTGCACTGAATCTTTTGATGAGTATCAATGGTTTATCCAACGAATTCTTGAAAGCTAAAACAGGTTAATCTCAACACCTTTGATAAGATAGCATACGAATTAAATGTGTATGGTTTTTCTGTACATTGTATCAATTTTCTTTTTTCTAATTAAACGAATGAGTACATATTAACAATGCTGTGTAGTCTGGCTTTTATTTTGTTGTCAGTAGCGTAGCTAGGGTAAGTGGTGCCTGGGGCGAAATTTGGCTTTTTTTGCCCCCAAATGTCATCAGTGCCTTAGCAAGGGTAAATGCCAAGAGTATTCATCATATTCGACTTTAAAAAGTGACATGAACGCACTAATGTTTTGTCCCTATAATGCTCCCTAAGAGTGGCTCCCTGGTCGCTAAGCTTCTGACACTTGTTTACCTATAGATTTGTATTATTCTAAAGACATTTTGGATGTAGTGATCACCTTGGTTTTGTCTCAAAGTGATCACTAAAAGCAGCGTCCACTGTAATCATTTGGAAGTTAGAAACTTTCACTGTAGAGTGTGTAACAGAAAATGGTTGAGTATTTAAACCATTTACAGATGCTGATAATTCAGACAAAATTTTACAGCTAATAAGCAGAGAAATAACTGCAATAAAAGTTTTAAAAAGCATAATATGCATGTATGTGACATATAAAGCTGCAAAGTGACATTATAGTTTAAATTTCTTTGACTCCCAATTTTCAATTCAATATGAAGCTACACATTTTCAGCAGAATGTTAATGCAAGTCATTTTCATATTTAAAAAAACATTAAATTACATAATCTTTATGTATTTTAGCTGCTCACTTTGTTAAAATACACTAATTTACTTTAAAAATGAAGGACGAGGAAGAAATTCTGAACATAATGTGATAATTTACGATGTTACCTGATGTGATACATATACAGGGTCACAAGTGAACATACACCTCTTTCTTACATTCATATATTGAAGAAACAACACATTAAATTACAGTCACAAATTTCTTTTGTTATACACACTAATAAAGAACAAAGTAAGTTGAATTCTAGTTTGGAAGAAAAAAACAATTTGCAATTTATGTCAACAATGAAAGCATTGATTGATTATTAAATTAGTTTCACAAAATAATGGCATTGCTCCTTACAGTGCAAAAAATAATTACGCTGTAATATAAAACACTGATTTAAAGCAAAATATGCACAATAAAAAATAAAAATATTATGATAAAAAAATTCTCATTTTCATATAATTGTGATATCTAATTCATACAGTAATAAAATATTTGGCTTTTTGGTTAAGTCTGGGAAGAAGAAGAATTTATTTCTTAGTATCAATAGAAATTCTGTGCTAAATAAGGTATTGCAAGTTATTTTCACTGGAAATATATTAAAACAAATAAACATTTTGGTACAATATATTTTTTTAGTATCAAATAAATGCATCATTCATAAAACCTACTATTTTTTGAAATTTTAGGTAAGTACTTTTTGATTATCAGAGTAACTGAAAATGGCTTTCAGTATCTCAACCGACCTATAATTACCATTTTTATCCTCTATGATACGCAACAGCTGTCACAGCTATAATTTCTTCAGTTAACTTTAAAATAAAGTATAGACTTCAGGATTTTGTAATTTTTTTCAAAAACTTCTAACAGAGTTATGAAGGGGGCGGGGGATTCTCTTAGAATTTTTACTCACATTGATTTGTTCCAGCAACGATTAAAAAGGTTTAAGTACCAATGGGGAAACTTGCAATATATATATATATACATAAAACCATGACAGAGGAAGAGAAAGCTAGTGTTTTACTGGCAAATATCTGGGCATATAATTTAAAAAATACAATATGAACATAAAGAGTGCAAGAAAACTATTGACAACAACAAGATAAATAACTACACACATCAACTACAACTGCTAACATTTAGAGAAAAATCCCTTATTTTCCTAAACCTAAGAAATAAAACCCGAGAGAAAACAAAGCTTCAATTTATATTTATTTTAATTTTGTCTTTCATGAACGATTCAGAAGGGGTTTCTAATCATCCACATAAGCATAACTAAAAATTATGCATGTATTTTTAAGTGGGGGTTGCAAGTAAGCAAATTTAGCCAGATGAAATTTTGTGCTTGAGAGAAAGATTTTTTTTCACATTTAAGATAATGATATATTTTCTTTATATGTTAATCCTTTGAAACTTCACATCTTAAAAAACATCATGAAGCCATTAATTCTGTAGACATAACTTGAGAATGCAGGAATGATTGGAGGAAAAGGGAAAGTTGTCACACCTTATCTTTTCACAAATACTTTTGAAAATTTTTGCTACATAAAATACCATGTTTTTGTTCCAGAACTTTGCAGGAATGATTAAAGAATTAAGTAACAATAGAAAAAAACCCCCATGGATCATGAATCCGTTTTTTTTTTTACTAATAGTTTTATTAACAAATAAAACAATAGAAAATTATATACATACATATATTATTGTTTTTAATTTGTAGCCAAGCATATTTACTTCAGAAAACGATAGGTGGCTTAGCGACAGAATCATGGATTTGGGACTGGAGGATCGCTGATTTGAGATTTGATTCTATGG
This sequence comes from Araneus ventricosus, assembly GCA_013235015.1. Taxonomy (NCBI): domain Eukaryota; kingdom Metazoa; phylum Arthropoda; class Arachnida; order Araneae; family Araneidae; genus Araneus; species Araneus ventricosus. The sequence goes on along the minus strand of BGPR01001031.1, from coordinate 126,504 downwards.
CAGATCTGCTGTAGGTATGAACCTAGTGCATATCAAATCTATAGAAGCCAACGAGGGTGTCCTTCTCATCATTGGACCATGATTAAAAATTACAAGGTCTGTTCCAAAAGAGCCTCTGTGCTGCTTCAAAGTGGGATGTTAATGAAAATAAACTACATTCAAATAAGGATATATCCCTGCATCATACCCTAAGGGGACCCTGATGATCAGGATTGGCCCAATAGGACACTAATACATTCAAGACCATAAAAAAAAAAATAAGTATTGATTTTTTAAAATCTTAATAGCTTAACCATTTTGCCAAAACGTTCCATGGGAGCTCATGCCAAAGTAATTAAGTGGTAAATTTTCTGTTTTCATATCTTATGCCTGGGATAAGCAATCAGGGGTTGATCCTTGTTTTTTTTAGGGCCATTTTTGCGGAGGAAAAATATTTTTGTGAAAAAATATTTTTTATCATGTAAAACCTTCAATTTCAGCAGTCATATTTCTATATTTTAGGTGAATTTCAGTTTTGTGAAGGGACCACAAAACGGCCTCCAATTTTCGCCTGGATCGACCCATGGCAATGTTATAACATTTTTGGCTTCATGGAACAGGAACCATAAAGGGTTGATGCTTCAATATTATGTATGGAAGGCAAATATGTCACGGATTCGGGTTCTTGTTAATTGACAGTATAGTGAAAGGGACCTGGCTGTTGTTGCCTGATCTCACTTGATCTGGCATAACTAGCCAAATGCATGAACCAAGGGGAAGTGTGATGGCTTCTGTTGGTCAAAGCACCTAGGTCTAATTCACAGATTGAATTATTATCCCATTTTGAAGTAAAACTATAGCTATTTGGAGATGCATTTCATAGTTTTGAACAGATAACAAGATTGGACCTGTATCAGCTTCCACTCTCTAATCAACTAGTGACAGGACATTTCAGTACAATGAATTTAGTATCTACTAGGGATTGTATATATAGTAGATATTTAATGGAACTAGATTTCATGATCCCCTTATTTCAGCTGAGCATGCCAGGCCACCCTCCAGAAAAAGGGCTTTTTAGATTGCATGACTAAAAGACAATTTTAAATGGTGAGGGAGGGGGGCAAAGTTAATAAGTCAACCAATTTTTTTAAACCCAGGAATTATTTCCATTAGTTTTCAATGAAATCAATGGCTTGAATACTTAAAGTATTTTGAATACACTAAGCATGGAAAAAATATTGTTTAAAATATAATTTTGTATCACTGGACCATAAATATAAAATTATATCCACCAATAGGCTACATTTAACAAATTTTTGATATATATGTTACCTTTATTATATAAATTGAATGCATGTAAGTGATAAGCTATTAAAAATAGAAAACGTACTTTCATTTAATTTAATGAAAATGTTGAGTTTCAAGAGCAAAAACACGATTTAAAAAAAAAAAAAAAAGGAAAGGCAATACTCATTCGAAACAATAGGCATAATTAAATTACTGAGAAAAGAAAAAAGGTTGTCTAAGGAAAATTAGAAAATAAAAATATTTTTTAATTCCTTAACCTTCTTAGTACCTAACTATAAAGGTCTGAAAACTTGCCTTTTATGTAAACAAACCATTTTTTAAAAATTTAATTAAATTTCCAATACAAGATTATTTTATCCCTTGAATTTAAAGTGAACTGAACACGATTAGCAGAAAAAGCTTGTCTGGCCACTTAGAAGGTTAAATCAATGAAACGGAAGATGAACAAATGATTTACAGACCAAAAATAAAGGGAAGGTATGACAACTCCCTGAAATTTTCAAAAAATCAAAATCTTTTGATGAATAATTAACTCAAGTACAGATCAATGCAAAGAATTAAGTGCTGTACATTTTGATGCCAGAATGTACTACTACCAATAGCTTGCAGCAAACAGTTTTGATTTAGTTATATTTTTTGAAGGTATTAACACTGCAAAAAATATTCTTACTATTAACAAAATAGTGCCTTTCCATTTCCCAGAAAGTAGTTGTTGCAAAGCATAAATTTTGGTGAGAAATATTACTTTTTGTTAATCCAGCAACATCTTAATATTTTCATAATTTCACTACATCCAGCATGAAAAAGTTGGTGAGAAATCGGTTACAGAACTCTGCCGATATTTCACCTGCAATCATGCTTATGGAAAAGCACCAACAAAACCAATCAGCGAAACTATCTGATGTAAGCAACTTGCATAGCTAACTCAACACTCAAGCACAAACTACTGCTAGTGTCAACATGTTAAAAGAGAAAGTATCAATTTTATACAGATTGACCTTAGAAGGTTATGTTTATTTACCTTTAAAATTATGCTTAACTCAAAAGATACAATTCTGACAGATCTTCCATTGAATAGGAAAGGTAATCCCAAACAAAAAAAGAATTCCATAAATGTTATGAAAAAAATGAAGATGCTTTTTACAGTCAATCCTTTTTTAAACTATACCTCTTATAATATTCAAAAACATTTTCTACAAATTGTGGAACTAAAGTAGTATCATAAAAAGCAATATTTTCTACAACTATTCACAAAAAGAACACATAAAAATTTGAGGTTTAATTTAAGTTCAATACACTAAATAATAATAATAATGATAAATCTAATAAATGTTTGAAGTCTAACAAATATGCTAAAAATATGGGTGTGATGTAAATATAACAAGCATAAATATAATCATTTGAATATAAAAGGAATGGAAAAGAAAGACCATTAAATTCAAACATATGAAATATGTCAATAAATTTTACAAGGGATTTGCTAGTAATGATAAATTATTAATAACAATTAAATTAACAAAAATATGAACATCATAGAAAAATGAACATTAGCTAATTTCAATGCAATGGTCATGTAATGTGTAAGCTTTCAAAATATAGAAAACCAACAGTTTCTGAAATGAACGGCAAGTGGAACAAGAAAAAATAGCATTAAAAGAAGGAGCATTTCATGCTGAGTGGTTAGCATTAAGGTCAACCTCACTCTTCAAATAACTCAGTTCTGCATCTGTCAAGTTCTGTCCATGAGCACTTCCTGCATGAGCTAAAAACAGATCTTTTAAGAAGCTGAGCTCCTTGGTGAGAATTTTTATTTTGGCTTCAAGCATTTCATTCTCTTCCCGTAACTGATTGACTCGTTCTACAGTCTGTTGTGTTTTAAGTTTTGTTTTAGAGCGAGACTTTTTAACAGCAAGATTGTTCCTCTCTCGCCGTTTTTTGTACTCATCACTGTCTTTATCAAGGGAATGTGTACGTTTTATTTTGCTGCTTTTGCGGAAGGAGTCGGATGAACAGTCAGAGGAGAGATCATCAATGTCTCGTTTTATTGGGTTTCGAGGGGCCATGACAATGCACAATTAAAACACTACCTGGAAATGAAAAGTCATCAATTTCATAATCATATAAATGAATAAAGAAAGAAAAATGTTTGGTCAGATAGGAGCGAGTATTAAATCAATGGAATACAAAACTGAATTGTAATGTAAAATTATTTCCCTCGAGTACATACAACAATCACTAAATTAGAAAAAAGCCAGTTCAAATTATAAACTACATAAATAATCGCACTGCTATATTTTGTAATGGATATAGAAGTGTGCAAGTGAATAAAAAGTTGATAAAGGCTATTTAGTTTATAGCATATGTATGAAATTCAGGCATTCTAGAGAATAGTATGAAATGTCCGAGTTTAATTTTTCACATTATTTCCTAAGCACGGAATACCTGGAATGACAAAAGTTTTTTTGTTAAAAAAAGCTTTTATTTAAAAAGTGGCATTTAAAAATGTAAGAAATATAAATTGAAAAACACTGAACTTTTCTATGGAAAAGGATCAGTTTCAAACTACTGAGAGCTTCAAAATGAAAAACAGTATTTTGATAGTTTACCATACCTCTTAGATGAAGTACCAGTAATGATTCAAAACTAAACTGAAAGGTCAAAGATGATAGTTTTACCTGTGCACTAGCTCATAAACTGTTACCTCTGCCTTCCACATTAAATCACTGGTAGCAAAAATGGTGACCCCTGACCAAATCTTTCTGTGTTTTTGCATAATGTGAATCTGTTATTCGAGTTCAATTTATATTCTGCATCAAGTTCAATTGTGATCTCTCGAGAGAGAACATTTGTAGATGGTATCATCAGTTCAAAAGAACCGGATGTCTTAGTAAAGGGAAAAGTATGGGGTGATCCAGAGTACCTCAATATAAAAATGTCGAACAGGTGAGAGTCTTTCAGGCACAATTCGAAGAAATCTTTTTCTTTGGAGGTTTATAAAGAATTATGTATATGTGCCTCCACTACTAACTGACCTACTCAACTTAAAAGTACAGGACTAAAGCTGCTGTTGCATTAATTACTGCATACATGTTGATCAATGAATGGGAGGAACAGGCATATTGCCTTGATGTGTGCACTGAACACATGTATGAAGCACTATTTTGGATACTCTTATTTCACACATCGTTTATCAATGCAAGTCAGAGTTAATATTACACAGCTCTATAACCCCAATATTCATTTTGAAATACCTGGTAATTTTTATTATAAGGCAAATAGCAATGGCATTCTGAATTGTATTTGACTGCATATGTATACAAATGCTTGCTCTTCCAAATACATAGGTGAATCAAAAAAGTTTAGGAACTGAAAGTATCAAAAAAATTACAGCACAGGCTTGTGCTAATAGTGAAAGTGACCTGCAACTTGGATTAAAAAAAAATTGTGTCAACTGATATCAATGTGTTAATATTGGGAGTTGTAACTGTAGTGGTTTTGTGATCAAGAACAGATCAAAGCCAGAACAAAGCAAAGTTAAATTTGCTCCACATGCAATTAGGAGGTATTAATTATAGGTAATTATTTATAGGTATTCATATTATTCATCTAGCAGAGTCAGATCACTTATAGAGTTTCACTATGAAGTGCTAAAGCACACAATTTGAGGAAGAACACTTGACCATACCTACTAGATTTATGGCATGTAAACAATCTCCCTGACAATAATGCACACTGTTAACAAGCATTCAGCATGCAAGGTGTTTTTCAAGCACAACATATTATCATTTCCACTCCCACCCTACTCTCCACACTTAACTCTCTTAAACCTCACTATTTCTCCAAAAGATAAACATGCAGCTGAAAAATCACTGTCCTCATATGGTTGCAAAAATCCAAAACAAACTGCTGAAAAAATTATACAGATCATAATCCAGCGGTGGCAAGAACACTGTGACTGGTCTATTGCTGCACAAAATTACTGTTTCAAAGGAGATAATGTTCAGACAGGTTATTAATGTACTTTGTCAACATAGGTTGTCTTGGAACTTTTTCATACAGCTATGGACTTCTAATTAATTGGATCAATGCCCAAGATAAAACATGAAATATCAAAATAAAATGAGATGCTCAACTTCAAGCTAGTAACTTATACATACAGTGAAACCTTTGGTATAACAATCAAGGTGACTAGTGAGAAATTGCTGCAAAAATTAACCATTTTTAAGTACTTTTTAGCATCTTAGACAAAATATTAAGCACCTTTGTACATGCATGCATACGTACATCCATGTATTTTCTAAGCATAGGATGTTTTCTGTTTTATAATAATACATAGTTTTTATTGAAAAATTTAAAATATATATGCTTTTGAATTTTAAATAAGTATTTAATTTTAATATTGATTTCTGTAATTTCAAAATGTCTTCCATTGCAAAATAAAGGATGTCCTTTTGGATTAACAAAAAAAAAATAAATAAATAAAAAAATAATAATAAAAATGATAGTGCAAATTGTCATTAACAAAACTTAAGTCAAATTTTATAAGATTAATAATAAAAAATCCGTGAAATTTTCAACATTTATTAAAATTAACAAATTACCAGTTAATTCCCCCCCCCCTTCCGCATAACCATTCCATAATATAGAGCATTGCCCATTGTTGAAGGAAGAGGGAGCTGAAAAAAAGGTCATCAATAGTACAGTTAACGAAGGGTTTGAAAAAACATTAAATCACATTGTTTTGAAAATTGATATACATGTTCATGAGGGGGGGATCTCGAGCCGCCATATTGGATTTCATTTCCCTTTTTCAGTTTTTCTTAAATATCTCGAAACTATTAGGTTTTCAAATTACAATTGATTTAACAAATTAAAGAGAGTAAAATTCCCTACAAATAAAATGTTTTTATTTTTCTTCTAGCTTTAATAGTTTTCGAGATAATGGGTCGCAGCCGTCTTGGATTCCACGACTCTTTAGGTTTTTTTTAATATATCTTGAAAACTACTTAATTTTCAAATCACACGATACAACAAATTAAAGAACATAAAATTCCCTACAAAAGCAAGCTTTTATTTTTGTTCAATCTTTAATAGTTTCCAAGATAATGAACTTCAAAGATTGCTACCATCTTGGACTTCATTCCCCCTTTTTTTAGTTTTTCTTAAATATATCTCAGAAACTATTAAAACTAGAAGAAAAATAAAAGCACGTTATTTGTAGAATTTTACAATCATTGAATAGTTATTGAGATATTCAAAAAAGACTAAAAAAGAGGATAACAACCAAGATGGCAGCAAACTTTGAGACCCGTTATCTCAGAAACTATTTACAGCTAGCTACAAAATAAAAAATGATGAATGCAAATCTTTAAGTCTTTCAGTGTGAGAACAGTTAAGGAAAACATTATTAAATAAAATATATATAAATACTCAATTCCAAAAATTAAAGACGAAAAAGAAAGAACTCAAGTATTCTAAATAGTTCTGAACGCATGAATTACATAAAAAGAAAATAAACGACCAATACACTATAATTGAACAAAAGGATCTTCAAGAAGTGGAAAAATAAATTAATTCTAATATAACTTCTATTTAATATTAACAGGCGTCAGTAAATCAATATAAAATGAAAAAGAAAGGATGCAGCTAAACTCGGCTAAAAAAACCCAGTCAAATAAGCAATGATGCCCGTAAGATACTTTGAAGATCTTTTGAGTAAAAAGATTCAGTGTTTCCCAACACTCAGAGAAAAAAAAAAAAACAAGCACAAAATAAACAAACAAAAATGCCATATGATTAAATTAGGAAAATAAATTAATTCTGGTATTGAATATTAAATCATCAAAAAATCAAAACAGTATCCCCTGTGTATGTTAATTTGTAGACATAAACAGACTGTCTAAATCTCTTTGGCACCTAGCCAAACCAAACAACTTTAGCGGACACTTCTGCATGATTCTAATAGATATGTTTCTTCGATACCCAGCTCTCCACACCTCTCTTGCATCCGATTCACTTATGGCTTTGTTGGTTATTCTGCCCAATTCTAATTACGGACCGAATGAATGACAAGTGATTCTAATGTCAGTCATTCTGTCAACTTGACCGTTACACGGACATTAAGTTCAGACAAAATTTGCTCATTTGAACTTCTTACTATATAACAACTTCAAGATGCGATTTACCAATAAGTTTCTTTGATACCCACTTTCCACACCTCTCGTTTGAAACAGTTAAGATATTTGCCAACAAAACTCTAAATTTTCTGCCGACGGCGGGGGGGCACTGACGGGAGAACAATTGCTTCCGCCCCTGTGTATTCACTTTTGAAAGTTCACAGTGAATTAAATACACATTTTCCCGGCATATTGTAAAAAAATGTTCTAAAACTTTCGCACAAAACTTACTTGCAGTAAAAATACTTAAATAATTTGCTAAAATAATGTTCAAATATAATAACCAAATGCTCCAAAAATAAGTCACCACGTGTAGAAAAGCATGACGCCGTTTTAAAGCAAACTCACGTGTCTTGTGAGAATATATAAATTTATCTCTGAAAAGAAATGGTTTTTTTTTCAACCTAGACAAGCAAAAAGAGATGAAAGAAGAACTGCATCAATGAAAGGGATATATTTCCCCCATACTAACAGTATTTCCCTAAAGTGAGGGGATAACTTTTACACCGCCCTCCTGACCCATTGGCGTAATGCCAATGAGCCGGCACTTTCGGTTGAGATGAAAGATCAGACACAGCAAAGAAATACATTCATATAATTGAGAAGACCTAGCCAGTAGGGTAGAACGAAATATTTTTTTTTCAGAATTTCAAATCCTACCTATATGGAAAAGATGCTCTATGGTATATAGATAGATAAATGGAAAAAAAAAAAAAAAAAATTAAATTTGAGATTAAGCACTGCCGCAAGGGGAATGAAGTTTAAATGGACATTTTAGTATTTTTTAATGTTTATTGCAATAAGAAAACATATGCTAAATGGTTACAAGAAAAGAACTTCAGATATATTTAACAGCTTCTTCAGTATTAAATCAAGAAAAAATGTAAAAAACAATCAAAATTACAGTGGACGGCAATCATGTTTGGTGTTGAAAACTGGAATGAGGTTTTGTGATTTCAGACGATTTCTAGATGGTCCGCAGACTGCAGCAGCTGTTTCTGTGACTATTCGAGTGTGGCAGGGAAACCCCTTGATAGTAGGTAGTATTGCCTCCTGAATGATTGCTGGGTTTACTATTGCTTCTGCAATCATGTCATCACTAAATCTTTCAGTAAGTGGAGGCTCCGTCACATTTTCCCACTTAATCAAGTCCACATAATCCATCGGACAAAGGTCAAAAGCTGGTAAATTGAAGATACGGATATTATTTGTTGCAATGATTAGGGTTGCAGTAGACCATTTGACATTGCGTGCCCACAATTCTTTGAAGGGCTAATTCCCTTATGTGATTTCTGTCGTCAGCTAACAATGATATTGGAACATTTTTAGGATGGCCAAAATATCTGTTTCTTTTAATAACAGGGTCTATGATATCCTTCAAATCACTCGACAAATAACACGATAGAACAATTGATTGATGCAAATGCTGTGCACCATAGATTACTGATGGTTTCGTTTTGATCTTGAACCACATAGACTTTTACAGTGAGCATCGTTAATGTAAATAAAGCCTCAGATGGATTTTCATCAGTTACATAGAGCCTGAGAATTCTGTTCGCGGTTGTAAGCCACCTTGAGTGGCAAACTTTCCCAGGATTTCTCTTCGACGGACTTTCTCTGCAATGTCCACAGTTGATGGATCACAAATTTCCATTAAGTACAGTTGATCAGTACTTAAGTCTTTTTTGTTAGTCACTTCGCATACAGTGCATTCTATTGGCGTGAATGAAACTACAGGTAGCTTCTCGCATCCGGCCAACGATTTTCCTATTTCGCCATTGAAGCTCCTGGGCCCAGTTGTGGTTTCATCCACGTGCACGAAAAGATGATGTACTGGAAGCTCGTTGGCGTGTAATTGGCACACAAACCATTGCAGAGGACGATTCAGGATCAGTTCCATGTTACCTACAATACCTCCTTTGACATCTGTGTTGACAGATGTTCCATCGCAACCAACTTTGTTACATCTATGTCATTGTCAACACATGACAAAAAACTATATATGTGATTTCCAATGATTTGGGTTCTCCCAAAATTTACAGGCACATAGCCGATGTACTCAGAGCCAGGTTCTTTTACCAAGCTTATGTGTTCTTCCACGAAGCAGGGTCAAAAAGTTCCAGGAATAGGTCAATTACAAATTATTAAAAAAATAGAACAATTTTACCTTATTGGCCTTCAAAATACTTTCCTCCTGCATCCACACTTCTTCCAGCGTTCGTATAACTGTTCAAAACACTCCTGGAATCCATTTTTTGAGAGGTCCTTCAGTTGTTTCGTCGCATTTTCGATCACCTCATCTGAATCCACAAAACGGTGTCCCTTCAATTTCATTTTCAGCTGTGGAAACAGGTAAAAATTCGTTGATGCTAGGTCGGGAGAGAGAGTTCCAGAGTGGTAACACTGTGTCTGGCAAGGTACTTTTTCACAATCAGAGCGCGATGTGGTGGAGCATTGTCGTCTAAAAGAAACCAATCGTTTGTTGCCCATTCTTCAGGTCGTTTTCGTCTGATTGCATCTCATAGTCGTTTAAGGATCTCCAGGTAAAGTTCTTTATTGACAGTCTGGCCTTCAGGAATAAATTCGTTGTGAATAACGCTATAATAATAAAAAAACCTCCAACATCACTTTCCCTTGGCTTTTATCCAAGCGAAATTTTTCCTTCCTTGGTGATGTTTTTGCTTTCCATTCACTTGACTGACGTTTTGTCCGAGGGTCGTAAAGAAAGCACCATTTCTCATCACCTGTCACGATTTTCTTCAAGAAGCTGTCATCTTAATCAGCAATGTCAATCAAATCCCTGCACATGTTCACTCTCACTTCTTTTTGTTCAGGTGATAACTTTTTTGGAACAATGCGCAAACAAATACGATGCATGTTCAAATCATCATGAAGAATGCTGTGAACACTCCCACGTGAAATTCCAAGTTCAGAGGCAATAGCATCAATGGTTATTCGTCTGTCCGCACGCACGATTTCTCGAAAATGCTCAACATTTTCATCTGCAGTGGAAGAGGAGGGGCGCCCAGTCCGAGGGTCATCTTCGATGTTTGTGCGACCTTCACAAAAACGCTTATGCCACTCATACACAGACTTTTTTTCATGACATCATTTCCGTATCTCGAGCGTCTCAGAAGGCAATTTTTTGAGCAAAATGCAGAATTTGATATTTGCTCACTGCTCTAAAGACGACATTTCAAAATCCGACGAACGAAAAATTATCTGCAGTTAATGCTGACAGTACGAGAAATGAATTCTAGACGGCTGTGTGTTTTCCTCATTAGTGTTGCCAACCTCTAAAAAAGATATTTCCCCTCCAATAAACATCTGCGTGAATGTAGATGACCATTCCGGGAATTTATTGACTCTATTATGACTCTTCTTCTGTTTGTTTTCCATTGATAAAGTCCTGTCTTTCCGCCCATTGAAGTATAAACCAAACTTGTCATGGTCATAATCTTTTATAACTGACTGAGACGATAGAATGGTTCTTGCCTTTGTTCTCTCAAGCCGAATTTTATTTCTATCAACAAAGTTCGAAACATTGCTTTCCGAGATAATGCCCATATCTTGAAGCGCAGCTGATACGTGGCAGCACCTGCTCGGTCGGAAATACCAAATCGGTCCAATGTTCTAGATACAGCTGAAAATTTTGTCACTACAGGTGTGACTGTGACATCATCAGCGTTTTGAGCTCCGCTTTCAACGATAGCTGATGGTGCAGATAGGTCAAGATTCTCGCACATATGCCCCTTCAGTCTACATTCATTATTCAAATCCATTGAACTGGAAGAAACACCAATCAGTGTTTTGTTTCTCTCCTTGTATCGCACTTGCATCAATTTTTGTTTTGCGGACTTAGTTTTTTGGAAAGTGACTTTCCGATCCAGTGACCCGATTACCATCTTACTTTAAGTTCAGTTTCTTACATTATACTACTCACCACTTCTGGTTATTTATATTGCAAAAAAAATAAAAAATAAATAAACAATTATTTTGAATCTAAAATCGTATAATCAAAATTAAGTATTTTTCCATTTTTTTTTTTTTTTGAAAATTCAACCCCCTTGCAGCAGTATTAAATTTTCAAATTAAATTTTTTTATTATTTTTCTCTTAATCTCCATACCATAGAACATCTTTTCTGCATAGGTAGGTTTTGATTAATAATAAATTTTTTTTCTCCATATAAGAGCGATCCATCCTCAGGGGGGAAATTCTGGTTTTTTTAATCCCTAGAAAGAAAAATAAGCACCTGGATAAAAAAATAAGCACTTTTAAGGACGCTACGCACCCTGACAATACTGTCTATAATGATAAAACTGTCTATGACATTTTCTTTGGTCCCGGCGGAATTCCTATTTACTTGACGTGTTTTAAACCTGCCTACAGCAATAATCACTTTTTAAATACATGTCTAAAACAATTTTACCTATTTAGAAAATTGGCACATGTCAATGCTAATTTTTCTTTTTTTCCTTGAAAAACAACACACCATGGTCCTGAATGTGAGAATTGCAGAATTTGAAGACATTACATAAAATATTGGCTTTATTATAAAACATAAATATGCTTACATCTTCCCTTTTATTGCTAGTAAAAATTTTAAAATTTTCACTCTGAAGTTCCTAATAAAAGTTAAAATGCAATTTCATAGAAGTGAGTAAGATGAATGAAAAAGCACAATAAAATCCTTAATAATATAATAAATGCGAAAGTGTGTCTGTCTGTCTGTTTGTTAAGCTTTCACGACCAAACTACAAAACCGATTTGGATGAAAATTGGCAGAGTTGTAGCTTGAAACCAAAGACTGGACATAAACTAGGCGAAATCACGTTAAATTAATTATTTTTGACTCCAGACAACAATTAAATAATTAACAAAGCCCATTGACGCAGCGATTCTCAATGAAGATTATTTTATTTCTCAACAACTGTCACGTGATCCTTCAGGAATGCGAAAACATGTGGAATAAATGATATTTAAAATCAACTATCATGTGATCCTTTTTTCCGATGTAACTTCGGAACAAATTGTTCGATAAAAATGATTTTTATACCATCTTAAAGTTCAAAATTTTACCTTTTCAATGATATTAATTTTATTTCTGTGACATTTTTTCTTCAATTTTAATTCATTTTTTCAAGTTTAATAATTTTTTATGTGCAGACGATTTTGAAATAACGCAAATTTATATCTACTTCGCTGCTAGGAAATGGTTAGACTTTGAACTAATTTATCTTTATTTCTCAAAATTTTGCTTATGTTTATAAATATCTATAAAATAAGGCAGAAATTACATGTATCTGTCTGTCGGTCGGTCACAAGAACTCCTCCTAAACGGTGAGCGGTAGGACATGAAATTTACACAGGACATTATAGAGCATATTTCTAGGTGGTCAAAGGTGCTATTTTCAACTTTCAGAGTTAATTAGTTCTTAAGATATTTAATTAAATAACGAACATTAGCCGCTTTTAAGCCTAATGCTTAGACGTCTTTTGCCAATAACTTCTGAAATATTTATTAGACAACAATTATTTTTATGCCATTTTAAAGACCAGAAAATGATCTTTTTAATGCTATTAATTCCATTGTGATGAAATGTTTTCTCTGATTGCTATAAAGGGTTAAAAATATTTTTTAACATAATTTCTAACAATACTTTTTATTCTTATAGAAATAAATTCAAGCCAAATTACTGTTCCTCGCGCGGGCTTTTGCCAGTGTTAAAGTTAATATAAGAAAATATTGCTTTCTTTGACCATAAACAACAAAGGAGACTTTACACTTCAAGTTTCCTGCTGTGGTAGCATTTACAGCTTTTAATACGGTTACACAGTGAACCAATGACGTTAGTGAATTATTCTCTCGATGTTTTGTCTAATTTTCACAGTGAGATATCACAGAATATCCTTCTGTAGATACCGTAATGGGCATTAACAAGGAACATCATATTCTGTAGAGCTCTTCAAGATCTTAGAATTGTAAGGGGCACCTTCCGACCAGCCGAGATTGAAAGTCGGTGTGCCAGTACTACTAATACGTAACCTCGATGTACCGAGACTGCGCAATGGCACACGGTTACAAATTACACACCTAGGTACAAACGTCGTGAAAGCTACTGTTATGACTGATATAGGGAGAAGAGAGAGTGTTTTAATTCCACGCCTTGCGATAACACTGAAGGATTTATCATCTCGGTTCAAAAGGTAACAAATCCCTTTAAAAATAACATTTGCGAGGCTCAGGGACAGACACTGAAAGTGGCAGGCGTACATTTGAAAAAACCATATTTTTCCCATGGGCAACTATATGTGGCCCGTTCATGTGGGTACAGCCCACACAACCTCTACATCCGTGCAAATAACGTGGTATACAAAAGTATATTAGCATAGATAAACAATTTACATAACTATATCAGCATACATGTACAGTACATTTCTGTCAGCCGTCCAATTAAGTATTATCAACCATCAGAACTTTTACTTTCCCCTTTCAAAATGCAACAAAACATTTACATTAGTGAATTAAAAAAAAGAATAATTCCAATTCTTCATGCATGAAGTCGCGGGTAACAGCTAGTTAGTTAATATATTAGTGCATGCACACACACATACATAAACACTGGATGTTGAAATGCTCGAACAGTCAACAACAATAACATGTCCATAATTTTTTCTAGGTCCCTATATAATCATTACAAACAGGTTTTACTGTATTTTGTATAAATAAACAATATGTATGCAAACAGATTTTATGTGCCAAATGAGCTATTTTCCATGTGCTGATGCTGACCAGGTATTGCTTTTTCCTACTTCTTGTTTGAACTGTTACATTTAAATGATTGAACCTTCACTGCTTCAGAAAACCTTTTTTAGGCATGCATTTTTCGAATACTTTATTTCACATAATTAGAAGGAAGGCTTAACTAGAACATATAATTTAATAAAAAAAATTCAGAATAGGTTTTGATTTAACTAATGAATGAAATTTGGAGAACAGATATTAAGAAAACCATGAAGGAAACATATGAGGAAAGATAATACAATGAAAAGATACCTTGGATAAATTTCAATGACTCCTAACTATGAAAATATTCATGCACTGTTTCAAAATTTAAAAAAAATCCCAAGCAGAAATATAATTTTTGCTTATAGCAACAGACAAAAAGAAGAGAAAAATAATTTTAGAATAGTTAGTGCAATTATCATTAAAAATAAATGATACATTTTTCAATAAAAACATTTTATAGGATTTTTTAAAAAGTTAAGTGCCAGGCTGAAAAGTCTTTTAAATAATGTTTTAAACAAAATAGCAGTTTATACTCACATTGAATATCTAATTGGCTGCTATTCTCTTCCGAGTGAACAACCGGATATTGTCAATCAAAGATTTATGGCTATCAATACAGGATCATCCCTTCAAGCAAAAGACAGTGAACGTCAGAAACTTACTGTGAAGTTTCCACCCCTTTCGTTAAGTGCGATTGATTTCACACCCACAGTGCACGCTTTCTTCGTTAGAGTGGCTCACTCAGAAGGGTTTGGGGAATAGGGGAGGTGGTCTTAGAATTTGGAGAGTCATTGCAGTTTTTGAGAGACGAAGTGAATTTCCGTAATCTTTGAAAGAGAAACTCGGGCGTTCCTGTATTTTGAGGTCTCTATTCCAATGGTCTTAGGAATCAGAGGGTTAAGAGTCAAACTCGAATCTTTATTCCCCAAAGAGTTTTTTTTTTGAAAAAGTACACACAAAAAAGGAAAAAAAAGCTGGATGCGTGTTTCAGCAATACTGACTTTTCTTTCAGTTGACTTTTCATTTATTCTGATAACTTTATTTATGGTCAATTTACTCATTTGTTTACATGGTGTTATGGGAAAGCGAAAATTTTTTAGCTAATGGCTATGCTGGGCAACAAACACCATCAAAATGCACTGAACTGATGGGCCTTATCTGCTGAAATATTTGTCACTTTTACATAAATGCAAGATTTAAAAACTGAATAAAATACATAAAAAAGAACGATAAAAATTTATACAAAACTATAAAATGTAAAATAGACGCAATAAAGATGAATTTGTTCCTTAAAGCAAAATATGAAATATTCAGTTGACAGAAATTGCTTATAATGAAATCACAAACAAAAGTATTTCTTTGTTCTACAGCGCAAGTGTACCTGCACGGCATATGCACGTGACATCACGACTTTAACAAAATAAAAAGGACCATAATAACATAAAATAAAGTTTTGAAAATGAAATCAAAACAAAATATATATATATATTATTGATTTTGCCTGTTTATTTTTCTTAGGGACAATGACATTAACTGAAGATAAGTTTTTATCTTTGATAAAAAAATAATAAGAATATCAAAAATAATATGGCATCTTTTGAAACAACAAGACAAGCCTTAAAGTAATTTGTTGTTATAAATCAAGGTTTTTATGTAATCCATACCAAAACTCGCCAAAATGCCGATTCATAATAACAGCCATGAATACCAGATTTGGCGAGATATTGTGAAAAAAAAATTCAAATTTGGCGACCACACAGTGTTCTTAGCCAGTTAGCAAACACATGGGGTCTTTTTGACCCCACCCTTTCTCTTTTGTTAAAAAATTCTAGGAATTTCTAAACACTTGCCCCTGTTACTTCCTGCACCTTCATGGGGAGCTAGAAGAAAAGTATAAGAAAGCTATAACCAGTGGAACGGGGTTTTTCACTTTTTACTGGGGGCGTTGGGGTCAAATTGACCGTGCGTGTGCTATTGTTTCAGGTTAATTTAATATTATGACTATGGAAGCGTACGAACACACGCAGCGGAAAGAAAAGAATACAGAAAAGGATACAAGTGCAACTTTCCTTCTTCTTAATAAGAATCGCATTTGTGTCATAAATACCAAGTTATTTTTGCGAAAAAATGTTCTTATACTTTGATCATATACTATTTTTGCACAAATAGCCAATAAAATAAAGAGTAGGTGTCTAACAATTTGGGTCAAAATGACCCCACGTATATGCTAATGTTCCAAAAACGGGTGCATGTGCCGAAGGGTTAAGTCCAGCCATGAATGCTTTGGTACAATTTTCAAAATCTGTGGCAACTTTTTCTTCTTTTATTAATTTGTTTAATAGAAAAATTATAATATAAACAAAATACACTGTTGGATGATGTACAATTATAGTAACTCAATAAGACATGCACAAACTTATATTACACTCTAATATTATATGAATGCTTATGTTCAAGAGTGTAAACATATGCAATGAATTTCGAAGAACTGTTAAATAAAATGAGATACTTACAACATGCAATTCCTCCGATAGAAAATGAAACCGAAATTCAACAATTATGGAACACAGCAACCTATTTTTGGAGATAAAAAGAAGTATTCAAGACACAGTTCTATCAAAACACATGTCACATAACAGCGGCGAGAGAGATAGAAAAGAAAAATTAAATTTGCGGAATTCGCTTCTTTTTATGGGTACAAGTTCAATGTTACTGACAGACGCCACCATTGCATCACCGATCAACATGTCAACAAAGATCAAGTTATCATGAATATTAGACAAAGAAAATGTAACCTATTTTAGGACAAGTATCATAAATGAAAGAAGCTATGTTTTCCATACATTCTCTATAGTAATATTTCAAAAACTAAACAAATATACAAACTTTTCCGATGAAATATTGTAATCGTTCCCTTACGAGCGTCAGGATTTGGTAATTCGTTGTTGCAAAGCCAAATTGATTGCATCAACATTGAGAGGAGCAGCCAATCAGAACAGGCAGATGAGAAAAAAGAATCCCACTAGAGCACACGTGCCGTCAAAGTGAATGACCGGACAATACTATTAAATTCGTTTTTTTTTTTTCTTAGGTAAAGAGAAAAAATTTTGAATTATTTTGTCTTTTACAGATTAATTTTAAATTAAGGAAGCAGATGTAAGAATGAAATATTAAATCTTCAAAAAATTTATAAAAAATGAATGAGTTGTGCATATAATTATACTAGCAAATTACATATGGCAACTAGAAACAGAAACCGAAAAGATAAATATGATGGCATTCAATTTGGTCCGTAAACAAAGAAAGCAGAAAACTCGTCCATAATGAGTTGTATTTTTATAATAATCTTTGCGAAATTTTGAAATACTAACAAAGAAACGATGGCAGTTAGTAAAGTTAAGATGGCGCTCTAATCATTCTGTGAAATGGGTGGAGCGGGGCAGGGAAATATTTTACTTATTAAAAACTGATTACACAAAGCTAAAAAGCAAATTAAGTAAGAATGTGAAAACTATGTGAAAGCTTCTAAACAAAATCAGCAAAATTTAAAAGCCAATTCTGAATTAAATGTCATAAAATGAATCAAGCTTGATTAAGTAGTTTTGAAGATGTCTTCTAAATACTGAAATTATTAGTTCTCCATTTAGAAAAACAAATTTATTACATATTGTCAGGAATCATGTAACAATAAGTAAACTAATTTTATTTTTTTATATCTTGTTGTCGAGAATGATGTACATATTTCACGTCTACCAATAGATGGCAGCACGAAAGTGAAAATTCGCTTGCGTCATCACACGGAATCACGATCATGATGAAAGTGGTTTGAGTGCAGGTACACTGACTTTGAAAAATATTTACCTTTATAATAATTTCCCAGAATTTCCAAGCAGAAATTTTCGTAATAACAGACAGATTAAGTTAAAATTCCTTCACCGTGGTCTGAGAAATTTATATTAAGAAGTATAAAACATTTCAGAGACCATTTTAGATATGTCTCAGAATTGAGATTTTCAAATCAAAGTAGAATTAGTTCTTTTATTATAATTAGTTTTTTGATACGTTAGATAATTTATTTAATAGCCCTTGCTATCTATTTAAGAACATTTTTGTTCAAAATGTTACTCTCTGAAAATTCTTTATTTATTCAACTTTATAATGAAATTTATTTTGTTTCACTTTTGATAATACAATTAGAAAAATATTTATTCACGTTATAATCTTTTACGTATAAAAATGCATATTGTCAAAATTAAGTAACACTTTATTATAGGGTATATTTTTCAGTAATATTCTTCAATAAATTTAATATAATTACGGGGAATTTTAGTTGTGCTTGAGACTAAATGCATTCTTAAAAGAAGCAGGAATTCATTTAAAATTTTATTATTAAATTCTAATGACCTGGACAAAGTGATTATTTATTATTTTTGAGGTTTATATCTCCTACTTTGAAAATGGGGCAAAATTTTAATAAAAGGCAATGAGCATTCTTGATCAATCTTAAAACTTTAAACCTGAGGATTCTGAAACGTTGCTGCTTTAGCACTTCCAGGTGTTATCATACTACTTACAAAAACATGAACAGCCTGAAGGGATCCTTACTTAGATTTTCAAATTATACATTGATATTTTCATGCCTTCAGATCTAAATGAGTAAAAATCCGTCTTTCTTGGCCTTACTTGATTATATTATTATCTAATGATAAGTTAAAAGCTCATTCTAAAGCAGATTTAAGATTTAATGGAACATTTTTAGCTTCATCTAATAAGAGTAGATGGCAGCACTAACGAATAGATGTGTTTGGCCTTTATTGTTTGGTGTTTTATGTACATATTCTTATAATATATATATAAAAAAAATTTTAAATATTGGAAAGCTAAAAAATCTCTAAAATTCTGCGAATCAATGTAAGGATATGTTTACATTTGGGTTGAATGTTATTATTTTGTTTTAAATCGTCGTCTAATTTTAACAGTAAATTCTTTTCGTCTATAAACCACGAATTGCTTGCGTTGAAACTCTTTTCTGAGTGTAGGCATGATCACCGAGAGTAAAAGACAATCTTGAAGGAATTATTAAAATAAAATTTTAAAATAGAAATGAAGTTTATTCGACGTCAGTAGCAGCTCTTCCATTTGAGCTGTAATAACTCACTGTAATTATTTCACAAACACTTTTTTTTTTTTGTATTTGCGGACTTTTTCTCTTTGAGAATTCAGTGATCTTACGCAATACAGATCAAAAGATTTGCCCACTATATCCTGGAATTGCAATATTGGTGCAAAGAAAAATAAATGAAATAAAATAAAGTAAAGAAATTCAGAAAAGGGGTAAAAGAGAGATAGGGTATCATTCCACTGGAGAGAAAGACTAAAATACAAAAAAAAAAAAAAATCTTGGGAAGTTTCTAGCTTCGAATGGTGCACAATATTGCATAGTACGCATGACAAAAGACGTTTATAAAGGGGAAAAGAGACGTTTCCATTAATTTTTGGAGCTGCGAATTAAACAACTCTAATTGATCACAGGCTGCATAGATATTGGTACACTGCCAATCATTCAATTTTTTTTATTATTTATTATTTTATTTTTCACCATTTGTTTTAATATTTACATGAAGAAGATACTTCCGGCTTAATAAATAGAATTTAATTTTGTTTCTCTTTTGTTATGAACCAATTATTAAGATTAGGTTAAGTCGTTACTTTTCCAGAAAAAATCAAGTTTCTTAGTAAACATTTCAGAATCGCACTGTAATACTAAATGGAGAGAGGGGGAGAGATGTTGAAAATGATGTTCTTTAGAGTAATTTTGCCTAAAGATAATTTTCTTTTAATATTACCATACCAAACAGTCAACATAATCTGGCAAGCAATAATTTAAGAAAAGTTCTTTTTTTTTCTCGGATGTACATATTTCAGCCCTTGAGAAATGCGTTGATCGTTTAACTTACCTTTTTCTAAGCTGACTGTAACCTTTTGACCACCAAATGGACGAGTTGTGATTCCTTGCAAAATTTGGACACCCGAAAATTCAACATAATGGTGCCTTGAACCATGACGAAGTTTTCGATTTTCGTAAAGATGCCTGTCACTTCTCGTAAATATTAATGTATTCTGGAGGCGAAGATTTCTTAGGATTTGAGCTTTTTAAAATTTCGTCTTCATCCGTGAAAAAATGAAATTTTTGGAGACTCTATGTGAAACTGTGTGAGCTCACTGTTCGAAATCAGCTTAAGAGAAAACTTGAAGCATTTGGCGATAAGTTAAGTAATTTATAATTTGGCGATAAAGAACTGCGAAAACATTGTTCAAATAAAAGATTCCTGGAGCGACTACTGAATACAGTAGAACCTCGGGAATCCGAACTAATTGCGGCCCGAAAATTCGTATTATCTGGGAAATTCGGTAAAATACTCTTGATATAGCAAATGCAGTAGAGTATTGACTTTCGTAGCTCTGTGAAAGGTTTAGTTCCTTACGCCAAAAGAAGATAACCGATTTTGTTTCTACTGATTAATGTGCTGTATTAATTCTTAAATACCAATTCAAATGTCTCTTTGAAGTTAGGAATAAACATTAGATATAAACATTTTCTTGTCTAATAATTGTATTGAGAATTTTGTTTGGAGTTATTTTAGAGGAAATCTTACTTATAAATTGTGAGATAATTGAGAGTTTTGATTCAGAAGTATTTGAGAAGCATTTAATCCTTTACAATTTCGAAGACTTGTGTAGGGACTTATGTAAAAGATGTCAACTGATTGGTTCCCTGAGATTTGAAATTATAAAGAAAATCTTTGATATTAATTTTGTTCTTCTTCTTTGTTTACTCAACACTGCATCATCAAAACTGTACGATCATCAGGATACAGAATAAAGAAAACCCAGTTTAAAGAGGAAATCTGCATGCGATGCATTTTCCTTTAAGTAATCTATACATTTTAAACAATTGGCAAAGCCGAAGCACCACTTCCCCAGCCCCAACCACTGAACCGATTTCGACAATTTTTATTTCATATGAAAGCTTATGACCCCTGGATACATCATCAAGGGTCATATCGCCTCAACCTCTCTCCATTTTTGAGAGAAATCGAAAAAACACTACTCCACTGTACATTCTCTATGGGGAAAAACCATCAGACAGTTCCCCAGCGCCAACCACTTGACAGATTTCGATAAATTTTATTTCATATGGAAGCTTATGACCTCTAGATATGTCATCAAGGGTCGTCTGTCCCCCATCACCCTCCATTTTCGAGAGAAATCGGAAAAACACTACTTCACTCTATGAGGAAAGCTCTTGAGAGAGTCCCGCCAACCACTGGACCGATTTCGCCAATTTTTATTTTATATGAAAGGTCACGACCCCTAGATACATCGTCAATGGTCTACTCCCCATCTCCATAGTTCATTTTCGAGAGAAATAAAAAAAACACTACTTCACTGCACATTTTGAATGGGGAAAAAACCTTGACAAAGTCTCCATTCTCAACAATTGAACGGATTTTACCAACTTGATTTTCGAGACAAATTAAAAAATAAAACTTTGGCAGTATCCCTCAACCTTTACTACTGACAATTTGCTAATTTATTTCGCCAAGTTTCAAGCACAACCACAGGCTAATGTTACGGGTGAACAGCTGCTCGCCGAAGGCGGCTAGTAATACGTTAAAATAATTTTGACATATTTTTTTCTTTTTTCTTTTTACAGCAGTTTATTTTGAAGAGGTAAGGTTGAAAGGCTAATTATAAGGAGGATTTTTCTTTCTTCCGATCATTGAAAAATTGGATCGACATGCCGCATATGTGTTCATTTGTTACCAGCTATGATTTCATAAGAAAATAATTTAAAAATTCAGGGACCTGGTCGATTTCTGCTATTGAAAGGGACGATCAATGAAATCGAAGGATGGCCATAGCCGACCAGAAGGCATCGCCAGAACAAATTCGAGCTGTCGATTTCTAGAGTCGCATAGCGGATACGTAGAAATGATCTTTTATCTCGAAATCGCCAATTGTGTTGTGACTACATTCCAGACGTCTCGTGGCAAGTTTACTCTTATTACAGAGCTACGCCAAAGCCGTCTTCAGTGGTGTTTTGAAATTGTCAATTTGTGACTACACTCCAGGCGTCTTCTGGCATGTTTACCACTTACTCCGAGACTACATCAGGGCCGTCTTCAATGGTGTCTTGAAATTGTCAGTTGTGACTACACTCCAGGCGTCTTGTGGCATGTTGACCACTTACTCCTAGGCTACATCAGGGTCGTCTTCAATGGTGTCTTGAAATAGTCAATTGTGACTACACTCCAGGCGTCTTGTGGCATGACATGTTTACCACTTACTCCGAGGCTACGTCAGAGCAGTCTTCGATGGTGACGGGAAAGAGATGACTGGGGGTCCAAATGGAATACAATTGTTTTCATGGACGAAAACTGCTTCTCCCTCGGTAACAGTGATGTTTGAGGCCTATGATGATGCTGGAACCTCATCTGTTATTATCCCTTAGGACCTCGAATGGACAGCGATGCATCACAATTACATTGTGATACTATTCAAGAACGGAAATGTCAGACGCTTGTTCCATCATGATGTCACTAAGTCCATACACTAGACCCGACGTGCCATTAGAGACACTGACACTTTATCGTGGCCGCCACAGTCACCAGATTGAGAAGTGTGGGCTGGGATGTAACTTCGTTCATATCTCCATTCCATAGAGACTATTGCTGATCTTACAGAACAAGTGCAACAAACGTGGATAGCAGTCCCGCAGAACGACATCCGATATTTGTATCATCGAAAGCATACACATTTTCACGCCTTCATTCAAGAAAATGGCGAATACGCAGATTGCTGAGAAGCAGTTCTATCATATTTTACATGTCGCTGCGTATATTCTATTACCTATGCTCTCGAAATTATAAAGCCTCGATTTTGTCAATTCAGAATCACATGACATTCACAATACAATCATGTCATGGAATAACAATGCAATCACATGGTCCCGGTTGGCATCAGTAAAAGTCCTCTAAAAACATCCAAATTACCTAACAGTTTGTCACGACTGTTTTCTGCTAACGCAATTTTGGTGCATCCTGGCAATAATTTAAAAATTTGTTTTTGGAAGAAAACGATTTTTAAATTATATCATTTTGATAGCAGCGTTGTTTTTCTCGGATTTCGGCAATTGCTGATCGTTTCAAAATGCCAAGACTAGCTTTTTTGAACGATTTTAATTCGGAAAGGGGAGACAGACAATGACTAAGATGAACATACTTCCGGAGTTCTTTGTTAGGCCACGCTAAGTAAATTGTAAACATCGCCCTCTCCATTTTTCACTTCACCCCTATTTGGGTGAAATCAACTCCGCTTGGCGCATGCGCAAAAGTGCGGAAGGTTTCGGAATCCTAGAATCATCAGTACTATTATTTTTTTAAAATTTTAACCACGATAACCTACATATGAATTATTATCCTTTGTATTTTCGCAGGACAGAGTGTCAACTCACGCTTATATAGACAAGGCAATGATAGCGCTCAAAATGATGATGCTCATTATCTCAGTTGGCAGCAAAGATCAGAGCAGTTCGAAGACCCTCCAGAGGACGGGTTAAGTGCAGGAAGTTCGCAATCTGAAAGAAGCAAGTTAAATAAAAGCGAGTTAAAAAGTATATATTCCAAAAAAACTTTCTCCTTCAATGAAATAGTGTTAATTAGTCATTTGATCTAAAGATGATTCTTGGATTCCGAAACCCTCCATAGTTTTACGCATGTGTCAGGCGGAGTTAATTTCGTCAAAATAGGGGTGAAGTGAGAAATGGAGGGAAAAATATTTACATTTTACTAAACGTCAAAAAGTGCTAGTCTTGGCATTTTGAAACGATCAGTAGGCATCGTACTAAAAAGCAGGCATTTTATGACAATTTAGTGAAGGATTCGAATATAAATGTCGACAAAATTATAAATACAAAAAATTCATACATTTTTTTCAATGAAATCAAGTGCTTTCTTTTCGAAATAAACCACTCTTTTGGAGGTGAATGCATTTGATGCAAGAGACTTCCATCTTATTGACTATAATTTCGTTTATACTAATAAATTAACGTATGTATTTTTACACACTTTTTTTAGCTTGACTTGTTTCATGTTGAATAAGATTGAAATTTTGTAGTCGATTTTTCACTTCTATCCTGATGTGCTAGATTTGCGAAATTTTAAAAAGTTGCGGTTTCTCGATGACAATACACTATTTTAATACTTTCATTCCTTAATAATTAGTTAATCGATTAATAATGATTAAATTTTGATTTTATACCAACTGTGCGACCAAGTAATGAATTTCAGAAAAAAAAATTGATTTCAAGATTCCGAAATATTTATAATAACTTATGAAACATATTAAAGACTAAAAGATGGAAAATAAAAAATATCAAAAACTTTTTGGAAACACACTTTTATTTATTAGAATTGTTTTCTAAACAGTAGAAAATAATTTTTTTACGAAAATTCTAGGTGTCAAAATAAATCTATAAAAGTATGAGACAATGAAAACAATACGGTCAGGTAATTAAGCCACAATGAATATCGTAAGAAAATTTCTAAACTTTCATTAAAATTAAAATAATTATAAATGTGATTAAAATTCCCATTTGCTGAGAATACGCAATTCACGATTTTTTAATTTTTTTTATTTAATTACAAAATTTTTTTCTACTTTTATTGCATTAATAAAAATGTGTTTTTTTTTTTAAAAAAAAACAGCACTGTTATCCTTAACCGTCGTGCACCTACGTCGTACGTGCATCGAATTATCGCATTTTTAGTTTTATAAACTAAAATTTAACCATCAATTAGCTTAATAATTTAACACAAAAATTACGTAGAATCGATAAACATATCAAGTATTCTATACCTTCTTAGATGAATGAAAACGACAGCCCCTTTCCAAAACAGAAGGGGAAATGTTATTAGATAGCAAAGGAAATAAAACTGTTAAGGGGTTAAAAAGGAATTTACCTGAAATATTGCTGTGAGAATTTTAGTTGTGTGTCGATAAAATTTTTACTTCAGAGAAAGGTAAAGGCTGTTAACTAAATTCTAATGATTATGAACGAAAAAAAATCGAATGTGTTGAAACGTTTTTAAACTATTCCTCAATCAGCAATACATTTACTCAGATTTTTTAAAGAAAAGTTACATGTCATAGTAATGTTAAGGTGTTGCTCAATTGATTAAAACCTTTTTTGAATTAATTTTCCAAAAAAATTATACGTAAAAATGAAGAAAAAAAATTTCACATTCAGATCACCACATAGTCACAAATATTTCGAGCTAGAGAAGAGCTATAAAAAAATACTATTGCTCCGTTAAAGCTGGATCCATCTTCTAAAAATCAAATATGTGCAAGTTCCTCAATGCTATGCCATCATATATTATACTTACATCACCGGATAAATACGAGTAAATAATAATAATATAATAAATAGCAGGGCCACCAAGAGCCGAGCCGGGATCCGAAGGTACAGTAGAACCCCGGAAATCCGAATATCCGAATAATCCGATCATCTTTTTTTTAATTTTCTGAAAACATTTTACTGAAAAATGAAGGAAAAATAACAATTAAGAATCAGAAACAAAGCTAATGTTTATTCCTAATTTAAAAGAAGTATTTGAAGTGGTCTTTAAGAATGAAAACAGCAACTTAATTAGTAGAAACAAACTTATATATTTTCTTTTCATCCGCAATTTGTTTGCCACAGTACCGTGCGAATCGCCGCGTGCTCTTTCCGTACGCTTTCCCAGAGCACCCAGAGTCAATACCCTACTGCATTTGATATATAAAGCGTATTTTACCGAATTTTCAGGATAATCCGAATTCCCCGGAATCCGAACAGCGGTCAGCCCCAATTAGTTCTGATTCCCGGGGTTCTACTGTATTGGCATACGGCCCCCGCACACGGGCATGCCAATACTTCACACGGGCACACTTTGTTAATTATGACTGGTGATTTATCAGCAAAAGGAAATCTTTTTTCCGGTTGCCGGACACGTCAAGCATTGTTAAAAAACAACAACAAAAAACGGTCTTCTAATCCCCAACTGTAATTTCGTACAATGATGAGAATGTGTGAGTTTTGTAATCAGAGAAAATGAATGTAAAAAAATAGTTCAATTCATGCCGGGCCCCATTTGTTATGGATGAAAATAAAATACTCTTCAAAATAAGAAACACATATTTTTCCTTATCAAACTAGGCCCCTGGGATTTTGTCAGGGCCGGATTAAGTTATGTAGGGGTCCTCAGCCAATGCGAATTTCGGGGCCCCATTCCATTTCCAAACTTCCCAAAACAGATTTTTTTTTCATTGATTTTAATTTAATTTCTATATAAGCGGTTTTTAAGTAACAAATATAACGACAAATTGAAATAACAAAGCATTTGATCGCCGACGAACTTCAAGAGAGTTGTTTGAATATCTCGCGTATAAAAATTTTTTAATTTATTTTAAACAAAGTGGTAAAAAAAGTTAACTTTTTTTTAACGCATCTTAAGTACTCAAATATGAAGTTTTCCGGGGTTGTGTTGACTGAAAAAAAAATATGGACCTCGATGATCTGCAAACGACTTTGAAAACATGAAAAAAAATCTGTAAAGTAATGATCTGAAATTTAAATGACTGTTGAGTTAATTTGAGTATGTTCAAGTACATGCCCCTTGCAAATAAAATGAAAACATAAAATTAGATAGCCCTAAAAATACCGCAAAAAAAATCTCGAGGCCTTCCAAAGTTTCTGAACCCCATAGACAGTTGCATACTTTGCCTATTTAATAATTCGCCCCTGGATTTTGCCCCTCCTGCCTTCCTCTCTCGCCGGGCCCCACAAATCGTTGCGTACCAAATGATAACTACTGGAATATCTGTTCAGCTCAATACTAGTTTATTTTTTCAACGACAGATGGCGCAATGTCTCTTTGTCTTGAGATTGACGCCGAAGAGTTCTCTTATCTTTTTACACAGATTTATTTCAAAACTCTATCTGAATCCTTTTTTAAATATCGGGAGAAAAAAAAACGCTGCTCGCATCAGAGTGAATTTGTGAAAATGAACCTCTGAAAGTTGATATCTACAATAATAAATGGTAGTGTTGTATTAAATTTTCGTATAAAATAAATATCTTTTTCTACAAGTTTAAGTTGCAATTAAAAATTTTCAATTTAAAAATGCTGTTTTGTTTTACTTTGCGCTATTTTCATTTCTCTAAAAAAAAAAAAATCAGGTTTCTATTGAAAACGGTTTTCTTTATAAATACCGTTGAAGATAAGTGATTCGTTGTCTAAACTTACTAGGACGGTCATAAAATATATCAATCCCACTAGCGGCGAGTCGGGGGCAATTGCCCCCATAGGGAAAATTCATTCATTTATTATTATTTCATTTCTCTGCCTAAAACTAGGAATTATAAAAAAGCAATAGTGTTCGGGAAAACTAGATAATTTTTTAACTAATTTTTTTTTTTTTTAATTTTCTACCCCTTATACTACAGGATACTTTTAGATGTCTATAAATTTTTTGCCCCCAGGGCCATCTTATCCAATGGGCTAATTGGGCTGTAGCCCAGGGGCGCCATTGATCTAAAGGTGCCTAAAAATTTACAATACTGATTTTATTTTAATGTTAAAATTTTAAAAGTAAATATATGATTAGGTGTTATAACTAGACAGACACCGATTTTGTAATGTTAGATAAATATGTATAAATCATTTCAAAAAAATATTCATACAAAGGCAATCAGTGAGAAATATCCTAAATTGTGCAGGGAATGGAAGTTATCTACAATACGGAAGCCACTTGTAAAATCCTGTTTTGAAAAGACGCCTTATTTGCAAAATTGTAAAGCGTTAATCAGAGAACAGGTTATTATTATTGTCATTATTTTTGCTCCTCAATTATTGTATTAGGTAGGCTTTGCATTGGGCCACAGCTTCAAATTCTATGTTACAGGTTCTGAAGGGCGCCAAATTACTCTAGCCCAAGCTAAATTGTTAAGACGGCCCTATTTGCCCCCCCTCGATTTTCTACCCAATCGCCGCCATTGATCAATCTATGATGCAGATGTCGGGCGAAGTGTGGGGATGAAATTACAAGGGACAAGTAAATAACTTTCTCAGATCGATTTGTTCGAAAGACAAACCAAGGAACTATAAGTTCTGAAGGTATGAATTATATTCGGAACTTCTTTGAGGATAATGTATCTAGTCTTTGATCAAAGTGCCAGAAAATTTACTCTGTTAGCAACGGTGAAACATTTATAGTTTCTGTCTACGAAGAAGGTAAAATATTTAACCGTCAGTGAACTTAATGTGAAATTACACGCAAGGACTTTTATATAATCTTTAAAATGAATATGAACTTGATAATGTTTTTAGGCTGACGCTACTTTAATTTTATCTTTCTTAGTAAGCATCTACTGTTCAAAAGTAAATGCTCGTCCCCAAATTTGTAATTCTAGATCCAACGGGATGTTACATATCGTCGCACAGTATGCACGTCCCGTTGGACGAACTACCCAATTAGTAGGAACTGAATCACCTACTAACCAAGAAGACGTAGTTATTTCTTGTTGTAGGTTTACCAGGGTGTAAGTTCCGGCACTGCTTTCTTGTCACGAGAAATAAATAAGAAAAATGTGAGAAAACGTCCACTATAGCGTGTAGCGGTTACAATCAGCTGCTCTCCTTTCTATGTTGGGTGGCGCTGCTGGAGACATCTTTTCCCATGACGCCTCTTGTCATTCTAGTCTGATTGCTTGTTTCGTGATGTTGTTCTCTGTCTTGTCTTGTGTCTTGTAACTTTAATGTTCTGTGCTGTGGAACGTAGCTTAATAAAAATGGTTCCTAAAGTTGAATGGATTCTTCAGCACACACACACCAACTTAGTCTCGTCCCTCTATAAGCGCGATTTTGTCACGAGGTTAGGACGTTCCGGCATTCTTTTAGAGCGTCCCGACAGTTTTTTTCGACTCACCACTGATGGTTACTGAGAAATGGTTTTCCAAATTTTAAATTAATTAAAATTTAATGGAAATGTTAACCTCAATAACTTGAAGCATATTTCGCACAAAACCATTTTACACCACAATAAATTTAAAAAAAACACTCTTTCAGTGACACAATTTTATTCCCATGCAGTGTTTCTTTAATTTTAATAAATTTTCCAAAATTAATTTTAAGCGCAATTTGAGCAATTTTTTATTACTGCAATGAAATTTAAACCAATTCAATTGTTTCATTAAATCAGAGGTTCCCAACCTGTGGATACTGTACCCTGGGGTACGCTGAAATCAAGTTAGTAATGGCAGAAACAAGAAAAATGGGATTACAAATTACAGAATTTGGTTTCCAAATTTCTGCTTAAAGTAAATTGAAAGCTGTGCAAAATTCTAAGACTCTCCAAAATAATAAAAGAAAGGAAACCTAGAATTGATTGATATTTGAATTCACAGCTCCAGACATGACGTTATTCTGCCTTCATTTGAACATTTTATAAACTCAGCTCCATGAGACACATTCAAGGACCGATTGACATTTTCTTCCATTGAATAGTTGATTACTGAAGGTAATATTATGTATCCTTTATAAATTAATGAAAATTATTACAATATTGATTTCATTTGTTTTGACGTGAAATAATACTATTTTATTAGAGAATGAAATGAAAATCAAATATAAGTCCACAAATGTTATTAATTCGAGTTATTTGATCTTAAGCCTAACCTAAACCCTAACTTATTAATAAAACTTCTTTGCATTGAGGGGTGGATATGACAGTAGGGGGTAAGGAAAATAAAAAGACTAATGCAAGGAAATACGCGAGAGAAAAATGGTGGGGACCCTTGCATTAAATCTTCACCGCGTGCTTTTACGTTTCTACGTGCAGTGTACGTTTTGATAAAAAAAACTTTTTTTGGACCTAAAATCAAGGTAGAATTTTGATCTAACGCTTTATTAACATGATATATTGTATTTAAGGCTGGTATTCTCTCTGTAAATTGAGTGTTGAAAGTCGTGACACACAGGTTGATGCAATCAAAGCAAACGAAGACTACAGATGGATCAAGCCGAAACGAAGACTAGACAGATGGATCAAGCCTGAAAATATTGTCATGCTAACGGTGTTTTGAGTAGAGGTTAGAAATTTAAGGATTTTTTTTTGTTCGATTAGCCCTCAGCTTTTCGTAGAATTTGGCACTCCTCCAAGTTAAATTGTAAAATATAGACTATAATAGAAGAGCTTGCATCCAAATGGAACATTTCAATCCAAATTATTTATCAATCTTTTAATATCAAGATAATTTCGATTGCTTGCCATAAATATTTTTTAATAAATAAAGCGATCCTTTTCTGTATTGTGCGTTTTAAAGTCGACAGATCAGCGAGACATTAAAGCGAATTTTAAAGTTGGTTTCTTTAAAAGAACGTTTTCCTTTTGTTAAAATAAAAAAGAAGAGCCTGATCCCTGGAAGTTTCACGAGGGGCGCCTAGAGACCGCGGGTGAGGTCACGTGCCCGGATGACGCAACAGAGGCACGTGAAACCGACATCAACACAAGACGCAGAACACGTGACTCAGAGCTACAGATCGCCAAATTCCGCCAAAACATTCAGGGTTGCCAGAAGAAAGTGTTTCCACTCGACTGCGCGAGAATGGTTTCGACCGGCTGGGAAAGCGGAAACTAAAGAGAAAGTAAACACGGAATTTTGCTCGTGGAAAAGATTTCCACTATGCGTATGAGCAAATCTGAGAGGTTGTTCAAAAAAAAAAATTTCAGACAGAAATTTTTTAAATTTATTTTATTTTGATCGATATTAGGTGGGATTTTTTTTTATTTATTTAAATACTGATTACACTTATTCTTTATCATGCATTATTATTAATTAGCTCTTTTTTGAAAAAATTGAGTATAGATTTGTATACATATTTGTTCGCTTGAGAATCGAAATTATTTTGTATTATTTATTAAAACAAAATATGGAAACAGATCTTAAAAGTAATATTATGCAAAGACTGATAAAATGGTACATATCACAAAAAATAATTTCCAATTCTTCCTTTTTCTATTCAGAAGATTTAAAATCATTATTATTATGTTTATTAAATCATTATTGTTATGAATTAATATATCGTAGCTATAACAGACAAGTTATATTGAACTTATATATGTAGAGGGTAATATGACCTTGTTTCACATTGACAGATTTCGAAGCTGCAGGTATCGATCACGTTTTATATGTATATAAAAAAATTCTAGAACTCAAATTATTTTAATTTTATTGCTCACAAAAAATAAAGTTTGCTTTTAAACATAACGCGAAAAGAAATTAAAATGACTGATTGTCTCTACTTATGTTATTATTATTATTATTTTTTTGCAAAAATGTGACGTTTAGGGAGAAAATTTCATGTTACCGGCAAATTCCTGGACAAAATTTCTCTGATCGTTTAAAAGAAAGGCAGCAGAGAAACGCACCTAATCGGAGATATATAAAACAGCGAGCAAAGCGCCCTTATCTCGCGTCAGCAGGAGGCAAATCCCATTGCCTCCAATCAAAGGGCCGAGATGTGACGTCTTGACCTATATTTAGCCTCGAACATTTCGCCCCGAAACGCAAATCTTCACTTCCACTGCAAGCCGTGTACTACCTCACAGGCAGACGATTTCGGAGCGACTGGTGACATTCGAACGGAATCTGCAGGGTGGGGGTAGAGGAAAAAAAGGAACCTGTTGATTTGGCGGAAGAGAGTGATTGCGCTTGCGCGCGTGGAGGGGTATAGGTGGATTGATAGCTGACGTATTACGTAGCGCCCGTTTCACCGTCGCGTCATACCTAGCCGAGCCGCCTTCGAAGCAACAAGTTTCTTTCTCCTTCACCTCTCTTCGGATATCCGTGTGGTGCTGCGACGGTGTTTGTGTTTTGTGTAGTGTATAGTGGTGCGCCACCACGACGGCAGCCCCACACGCCTGGTTTGACCTGGATCGTCGGAACTTGTCACCATGCTACGCGCAGAGCATGAGCTCCCCCCACATGTATGATCCGGCCTTCCCGAGTGTGGACGATCTGAAAGCGAAGTTGAAGGCCCCCCCGGGACTACACAAGGGCTTGCTAGAGCAGATCGGCGACAACTCGGTGCCCGACCTTTCGGACCTCAATTCCCCGGAGCTCTCCTTCGATCTCCAGAATATTATTGGGCCGGACAACGGTCATCCGGGAGCATCCCTGGACGAATCCTCTAGTCTTTTCACGGACATACTCACCGAGCACCACCAACAGCAGAAGGCCCCTAGGGGCTTCCCAAGTGTTTTGCAGCAGCACGGACAGGTGGGCCATCATTTCGGCCGATATCCCATGCCACAGCAGTCCACCCTTGGAACTGACCAATACGGAGCCGAGGCTGGATTGGCTATAAAGCGCGAACCCATTGACCACATCGACCTGAGCAGCTGTAGTCAGCGATCCTATACCCAGACCGGCGCCAGCATTTATTCATACTCACCCATAACGGACAGGCAGGTCGCCGCAGCGTCAGTGCTGGGCACCTACCTGCCCAATCTGGGCCGTGGCACAGCCCACAGCACCCCTTCTCCCGTTTCCAATGGATCCCTTAAGTCCCTGTCGTCCGGCGGCGGGGGTTCAAAGCACGGTAAGCACAAGAAGAACGTGGATAAGAGCTCCGACGAGTATCGTCGCCGTCGAGAGCGCAACAACATAGCCGTGCGCAAATCGCGCGAGAAAGCCAAGATTCGATCGCGCGAGACTGAGCGCAAAGTGTCCGAGCTCGTGCGGGAGAACGACTTTCTGCGAAAGAGGGTCGAACTGCTCACCAAAGAACTGAATGTTCTGAAGAACCTTTTGTCCAGTGTGGGAATGCAGCCAGAAAACGCAGAGAGCGAACTGGCCAAAAACAACATGCACCATCACATGGACTCCTACCACTCCATGCAAGACCTGTAACCGTCCCTTCTTCGCCTGGGACAGTCCTCGTGTCCATTTGAAAACCTTGTCCCAGTTTTACCCCCTCTTGTCATCCGGATCAACCCCCTTCTGACGAGAACGGCCTCCCTCCCTCATCCGGGAGAAAGAATTCTGTCCTGGTGTCTGTGACAAATCTCTTTCTTCTCCTCCTGTGTCCATCTGAAGCAAAATTCACAGAAGAACGTTATCCACTACACTTCGGGACGACCTCTCGCACGACGAATTTGTCGTCCACCGAAGCAACAGTTCCATCCGGGAGGAAATAACCCCATCAGGAAAAAGTGTTCTGTCATCTTTGGGACGATTGCAGTCAGGAGAAAGAGCGCAGTGGATAGGGTTTCAGTTCTGCATCTCCCAATCTTTCTGGCAACAATTAACTGTGGTACGTTTTTTCTTTTGTTTGTTTTATATGCTTCTTCTGAATTACGAGGAGGCTGTTGGTTGATATTGATATTAAATAAATCATCTTTTGACGAGAGATCCCCATGAAAAATGACAGACTTTTTCCCCAAGAGAATGCTGAAAAAAAATCAGAAAAATGTGCTAGGGCAGTGAAACAGAAAAAAGCCGAAATTTAAAGAGTGGAAGAAACGAATTTCTTTGGTTTAGGGCATATTGTTCTGAGTGGAATGTATTATTATTGTTTCTTTCATTCTTGTGTAAGAGCTAAGGTTCTCCATCTTGCAAGCCAAACGAAGTGAGAGAATTTTGTCCTTTCAATACGGTGCTTCTTTTATTGCAATGAATATCCTGATCGGACCGAACGAGTACTACCTTTTATTCTTTGTTTTTCAGCTCCAGAGTTACATGTACTGTTAAGAACTCTCATTCCCCATCTATGTATGTTCTACAGTGTCTAGTAATTTATTGTGTAATCTGTGCAATGGAAGCTGTTTCATTATGTGTGTGTACGAAAGAGTAAAACCAATCTCCTAAGAGCATTTTCCGAACGCTTTCGTTTTTCACAGAAACCTTGAAAATGGAATGCTTTTCTTTTATTTAAGACTTCCCTTTTTCTTTTAAAAATCATACTAGTGCATTTACTGATAAAGTTGACTGCTGAATATTTTTGAAAATAGTAAAGGTAATTTGGTACGTTTCTGAAACTTCATGGTTTTTCTGTAAATCTTAATTTTGGGTCAGTCATCTTTACTTGATTTTTTCACTGAGCGTCATCTTTCATTTGATAAAATGCTAATTTGTAGTTATGTTAAAAGTTTATTGTTTTAAAATTTAATGTTATCCAGTGTTGTAAAAAACTGTATATTGTATATATCTGTTGAGAGAAAATATGCACAAATTTTCCCAGCATGTCATGCTAACAAATTGTTTATTTCATAAAATATCATTCAGTTATAAACCTTAAGAGTATTTATTTATGTTTTAAATATTTTGTTATGAATGTATTTTAAATAGGAAGAAATGAATATTAATATTACACATTTGAAATTTGATAAATTAGAAGAAAATGTAATAGTTCTTTTTCTATATTTATTATGGAAGTTTTTACAATCGTCTGCGTTTAATTTCTCCTCTTTACATTTATTTCCCTTTTAGAAAACGAATAAATGACAAAAGTTAATGTAAAAAATGTTGAAGAATTTTTTATTATATATTTTTCGGTATACGACATTTTATACAGCATTTGTAATACCTAATGTTTTATAGAAGTAAGAAAAACTTTTCCGGCTAGAACGGCAACTTCTTTTCTTCGGAGAAAAATCAGGCGAGTCGTTTCGGAAGTAATCGCCATTTTACGCCGTCGAAAGTAAAAGTCATCGCAATTCATCCAAAGCATTCGCTCGATGTGTGTCACGAGTGTTTGACCTTATTTTACTTAATTTTCCAAAGCCATCACTCGTTGCTATGACCCAATAGCAGAGAAATAAGCCTTTTGGTGCTGGTTTTTTAAATTCCCCGTTTAACCTCATTCCATTTCTGTGCTAGAAGAAAGCGCAAATAGTCAAAGCAGTGGCATTATTGAAAATCACCAAAAAAGCGAATATTTCTCTTTTTCTGTAACATTTTCTTGTTACATGAGTAAAGCACATAGGTATATTCATAAGTAGCTCAAAGTTTTTGATAACGTAATGCTTATTTTTGGAAACGATGTCTTTTGGTGGAAAAAAAAAAGTGTTCCATGTAACTTATTTTTTATTTCATGTGCAAGCGAGGCTGTTTTACACTTTGTATAGGAAGATTTCTTGCTTTTTCTCTCTTTCCCCGCTAAAATTCCCTTGTAATTTGAATTTTAAAAACAATACATTATTTATTCTGAAATGTGACGGTTTTTATTTATATTTTTGTGAACATTTCGAAAGTTTATTCTTGAAAAACTTACATTTATTTTATTATTTATTGAAGTTTTTGAATTCCTGTATGTGCCTTTAAATTTTTAAATTAATATTCTAAACTATTTAAATGCTCTGTATTTGTGTTCCTGTAACTTCTTTCCTTGAATATTTCTTCTCAATCTTTACTTTAATAATATTATAAGAATTACGTTGTTTAAAATATGTAAATAATTTCTACAGAAGACTTAAATATATAACGACTTCTTAAACTGATCAAAAGAATAATCTGATTGCACGAACGGAGGCTA
This sequence comes from Araneus ventricosus, assembly GCA_013235015.1. Lineage (NCBI taxonomy): Eukaryota > Metazoa > Arthropoda > Arachnida > Araneae > Araneidae > Araneus > Araneus ventricosus. The sequence goes on along the minus strand of BGPR01001031.1, from coordinate 90,608 downwards.
TTCCAGGCATATTTATTTGATAAGATTTCTGAGATGGCTCTTTTGTGATGAAAATCTAGAGAACTGTTTTCTGAAATAATTATTTACATATATCGAATTAATCAATTGTTTAAAAGATCAGGTCAGTGTATTGAAGGCTGTTGTATTTCAAGTCTGCTGAAGAAATCATCCTAATGCACTCGTTAATTATTCTGCACAAATTGTTGACACTTCCAGTCATGGTGGTTCCATATTTTATTTACTCAAACTTTTAAAAATCTTCTGATGGTAAATTAGCGATAATACTTAAATAATTTTTCTTCAGAATTTAAGTGATTGAAGATGACTCTGGAAAATTCCCCGATTTTCTTGTCTATATTTATGTGGTAAACGATTAGTTAAAAAATTATCGATATTCAGTGCAAAGTAAAATAGTTATTATTTTAAGTGAGTTAAAATTCTTTTGTATGTGGTAAAAAATTATATTTTTACGCATGCGATCTCTTCCTTTCGTTATACTGTAAATAAATTCTTTTCTCTCTCTTCTCTGTAACCGCCAATGACTGCCTGTGTCATCACAAGTGAAAGATCTTTTGATTTGCATGTTAAGGCCCGCTTGTCTCTCTCCCCCTCCTTTTTTTAAAATAATCGAACAAGCCAATTGTGAGAGAATTCAAAGAGAGAATCTTTTAATATAATGTATCATAGCATAAAGTTATATATATATAATATGTATACATATATATCATTCCTTGAAGATGAAAAAACTCATACACAAGGGAAAAAGTATTTTGTTGTCACTTTTGTGAAATGCCGACCGTTCATATTGTTGTTTGTTGTTGAAACGCAAGCGCGAGATATATTTCTCGCCTGATGTTATAAAAAACACACTGTTTTAACATTTTACATGTGGAATGTGTTTTGTTTTACAAATAAAAGTGAAGTTCGTTTTAATCGTTTCTTTTCATTTATTTCTTTTTTCATCTATATGTTATGTTAAAATTATTATAATGCCATTCTGGTTTAAGTGAATTATTAATATTTTCGGCCATATGTTATTAAAGTATAAAAATGAGTGTGCATCACTTTATATCTTCTTGAGATTGTATAATTTTTTTACAGATTAAACGTGAAGTGGAAACTGGCAATTTAGTTTCCGAATTTTCTAGAAAACAGATGTGAAAATCACGTGATACAGATCACGCTAATTTAATTTTGGAATCCATTTCGCATTCTGCTGGAAATAAAGACAGTAGCGTCACAGCACAGTGTAAGTCAATGTGCCGTTAGATGTTAGTTATTATGCGTTGTTATATTTATCATGTGGCTGTGACGTCACGCGATTGGACTCGATTGAAACTCGAAGCCTCGGATAATTTTTGATACTAAGAAACTTACGGAAAATTTACTTAATACTACTTAAAAGTTATTTTTATACTAAAAGACGTAAGGTAAATTTTTTATAAAAATGAAAATGATGAAGTTGACTTTTTGAAAGTGAAACATTAAGAATTATTTTTCAAAAAAAAAAAAAAAAACATAAACAAGTAGTTTTCTTCAATTTACCTGAAATGACGTTGCTACGTTAAAAAATAATAATTTGTTTATGTGTATTATTATTACGTCTAATATTTTCTTATTTTGAAAAGTTACAATTAACTTTCTTGATTTCCAATTAAACTTAGAATTTAAAATTTTATTTGAGTATAGTAATTGGAAAGTACAATACAAATTATTAGTAATTTAAAATGTATTGAATTGTTTATTTTATGACATAGAGCTACACTCAGTTGTTGGGTACAGATTTGTGAGTTTTGAACTGTGATCAAATAACGAACCTCACTCTTTAAGTTTCTCCTTCCTCCCATGACAAAAATTGTTTAATGATTTTTTTAAAAAAAATGATTCAAAATTGATTGATTGATTCAAAAAATTGATATGTCATTTGATTTAATACTGATTTTTAAAATATCAGTCTATCTCTTTAATTCTTCTAATGGAATATTTCTTAACATTTTGAATTTGGATAATTTATAGATAAGTCACTGTAGTAATCTTAAAATCACTAATAGAAAATTGATTTCCAACTATTTAAAAACACCAGTAAGTTCTAGTACAATTTTCTTCTTATAAGAATTTTAATTCATTGAATTCCTGAGGGGTTACAGAATACTGAAAATTTTTAATTCTATATTATAATTTTCCTATTAAATAAAAATACGCATCGGATAGAAGGAAGCAGTTCTGATAATCGTGTTTATTTAAACTGTGCAATATTTCTGTAGCAAATGTACCTGAATCTTCATCCACATCATTCTTACAGGAAATGCAAAGAGTTTGGAAACTGTTCAGAATTGCTTTTTCCCCTGATTACTGAGATCAGAACAGCTCTAGGAAAAGGTGAAAAGGAAACTACGAAGAAATAAGTGTGCACCAAATCAGTTCCCAATTCCATTTGGCCACTGGTCCCATTGTTCTGGTTTATCATGCCTGTTCTGAAAAATTAAGGAACAACGATGTAGTCTGAAATTTAAACTATTAACTTAAGTCGTGAGAATAATTTTAAAAAATGGCCGCATACATTTTGTTAGAATTTATTGGTTTATTTTTCATAAATTATTATCTGAAATAAAAAAAAAATTAAGTGAAGCCTAAAAATTATCTGGACATAATTTTCACGTCATTTCAATGACAAACAGCAGTTTGTTCAACTGGCTTTTTTTCTTTGCTTATCAATGTTTTTTATATATTTTTTCTATGTTATAATGTTCGTGTCATTTTTATCATGTGAGTTCCCAGATTTTGGTTGGGACTTGACTTTTCATGTTGAGAAGAACGATCAATCTACTTGTTATGGTAAACAATTAACTACGCATTTTGGTTCTCATCTTTTGCATATATCCAAGAAATCTTCCAGCGCTCATATGGTTAAAATTCTGATTGTTCTGTTTTCTTCAGCATCAACAGCTAATTAGAAATTTTAATAGAACACAGATAATTTTGCAGAACAGTTATTTGAGCAGAAAAAAAAAGATATTACTAAAGTTTGGGGCTTGTGGTTTTTAAAAAATTATAGGTAAATTTTAATTTAAGAGTAATTATCCAGTGGAATGCAAAGTTTAGAATGTAAAATAACGATGAATGTTCTTTTAACTCTCGATTTAACTTGCTTGGATAAATGCGTATATATTTTTTAAAATACGGTAATAAAATTTCGTTTGAAAACGAGGCTGCAGTGGTTTAGTGGTTATGTCTCGTAAATCGGAGGGTTTGAGGGCCTGGTACAAGTTAAAGTTGACGCCGAGGGTCAGCGGCCATCCCGCTGGTGTGGTGTGGAAATTTGAAGAGTGGAGTGCCGGCTCATCTGTCGTCCTGGTCGTCTGATAACGGCTCTTCCCAAAATAGCCATCAGGTTGGTTCAAATGGGATGTTAATATAACTAAATTGAACTAAAAGCTATTGAAAACGATCTGATCAATGTAAGTAAGTGAACAAGAAGATATAAAAAATTGAAGTTTTGTGAGTTTATTTGAGTTTTCGTTCTAATTCTTTGAACTAATAGCAACATTGTAATTTTTTACGTCAGAGATAAACTTCTTTAGTAAAAATTTTAACATTTCGCAGGAGAGCCAAAAGAAGCAGCAGAGCGCAATGCATTGCAATGTACAGTTTGTTTTTTGAGAGCGGTTGTCTTTTGTTCCTTTCGATCTTCAGCTGCGTTTTGCACATCCGAAGATGCTGTCGGGATAATGCAAATACGATTTAAAAACATCAAAATCGGCGAAATTGGACTTGAGAAAGTTTACTTCTGAGGTACCGAAATGTCCTAACGAAATATTTAGAAGAGAGAGAAACATCTAAAACCCTAATAATATTTACCTGAAAAAAGCCTTTTAATGATTTAAACAAAATTGCGATTTAAAAATACGTCTTGTGAATATTTTACGTGCTGAATCTTTCTTGAAAATCAATGAATATTCATCTAAAAATATATACTTAAATTAAAAAAAAAATAAATAGTATTGTTTCGCATAAACATATGAAATGTTTTACACATCCATTTTCGAAGCGAATATGAATTCGAAGGTATGGTTTCAATTCATACAGTATTTTTGGGAAACTAATAATATTCCATCTATAGCCACGTGCGTATGCATATACGTTTGTTTAAAAGTTTCTTTCAACTTTTAATCTTACGGAGCGTGTCTCTAATCAAATGAGAAGTAAAAAAACGTCTAGTAATTAAATGAAAAGTAAGGCATTCATTTGCTTTAACTTGGATATTTGCCAGCTCCCACTCTTTCAGAGATGAGTTAACGATTGGATTGTAATCCGTTCTTACTGGAGTGATTTCAAAAATCTGCTCAAACTTTAGCTGGTGAGATGAAACTAAAGAGTTTAGGTCAGTCGAGTCAGCGCCCCCCCCCCCTTTTGGAATTTTAGGCTCCGGGCACAAGTATGGAGTGGGCCCCCCAGTAAATAAAAAAGTGTATAAATAAATAAAATATATAATATTTAATATAAGAATGGGACATAACAACATTTATTCTTATCTGAATAGTACTGATTGTTAACTTATATCAATACTGATATAGTTGATATCTGTTGTTATAATAGCGTAGCATTTTTTTCAATACAGGAAACTGCAATTTATTATTATCTCTCCTCTTTTTTTCGTGTGTGTAGGGGCTTGGGAATGCAGGAAATAAAACTGAACAGATTTCATAATCTTATAAGAATTTCAGATTTTCGCATTAGATAGCTTGGTGCGAGGTCCCGGGCGCTCTCCCGGTTGACCAATCTTAGTGACGTAATAGAGTTCTGTCTTCTAAAGCTGTGGGACTCGCCTCAAAATGGGATCGTACAAAAAGTTATGGGAATCGTGAAGATTCACAGAGGCTTCGTTCCGATTTTCAATATTTGTAGGCGAAATTTGTTAAAAAATCATCTCAACATAAATGGTTTCAATAAAATTTGCTGCGATAACAATTTTAACTACAGTTGCTTTTATTTATTATCAATTAATGCTGCATTGTTTTATTTATTTTCATATTTAAAATCGCGACTAAATTAATTGTGTGAAAATTGGGCCTTGAACTTTTCATCTCTAAATGGGGCCGTGAGTGGGAAAAATTTAAGAAGTCCTGGTTTGGTTAGATTAAGGCCCCGTTTTGAAGCGACCCGAGGGCTATATCGGAACGGATTTTGTCACTTTGAACCGTGGTCAGATGACGAGAACGACACTTGAGCTAGCACCCAACACACGAGTTAGTGGAATTGGCGTGTGCTAGGCTCACATATATGTCAGTTCATTGGTGCAGAAGGGTGTCAAGCCCGCGATTGTCCAATTACGAAACTGAGTTTGTTAACTTCCCGATTTGATGCAAAACGAGGGCTATTTCCAGACGGACCTCGTAATTGTGAGCCACGGTCAGATGACGAGGACGGCACCTGAGATGGCACCTCCCTCTCCAGGCCTACGCACCACACCAGTTACCAACGTTGACACACGGCGTCAGATTAAAAGTTCACCGAGCCCATATACATGGGGAGTTTCAGTGGAATCGGGCCTAGAGCTCTCCAGCCCCGGAGGCGAGAACTTACCATAGGCCCCCTTAAGAAGCTGAGACTCTGCCATCAGACCATCACGGCTAGTTTGAGGCCTAAGAGACCATCAGATGAAATATCGCACGCACATACTCTACACTTAAATGGTTAAAGGAACTTTATAAAAATTTAAAATCAGATTTAAATTAAAACCGGACTTAGAAATCACATTCGTCATTTATTCTCCATAAAGAATGTCGTTAAAATATTTTAGTCTTCATGCTGCTGATTTTGACTGCCATTTTTCCCCTTCTGATTTCCGATCTTAGTTTACATTCAAATGGTCTCATATGAACTAAACTATTATGTTACTTTTTTTTTACAAGCTGACTTTAAATCTATAAACTAGAACTTATATATTCTAGTCGTAATCTGTGTTAGAATTCATAGTTAAGTTACGTTAGATTAACGTCCCGTTCTGAAGCTAAAATAGCACTATTTTGGGACAGACCTCGTAATTTTGAACCATGTTTAGACGACGAGGACGACACCTGAGCCGGAATCCCTTCTCTAAATTTCCACACCACACCAGCCTCAACAGATTAACGTTCGTCAGGACTATATAAACGAGTTATTTTTCGTAAACCCAATCTTGAACCTGAGAATCTCCGGTGTCGAAGTCACTTGACCATCTCGGTCCCATGTTGAAATTTAAGTTTCGTATCCATAGCAAGTGACATATTTTACTTTGAAACATTTTATTCTATGAAAGAAGTACGTAACATTTCGAAACACGAAGGGAACGTAATAATTTAAAAATGGTTAGTTACATTATTTAATGTAAGAGTGAAAAATTTCATTAAAACAGTTTATTAACAGGCCGCAATCATCCGTTGATTGTCAGAGGGCTCGCGTCAAAACTTGGAAGCAAGATTTCTGTGGAAGCTAGTATAAAGTAACTACGTAGAATGATTAAAGCTTTGGTGAACCTTATTTTGTAGTTTATAATATTATGTAAAAAAAAATGCCTGTCTGTAATTGAAATTGTTTCATGGTCTTTTATTAAGCAAGGATTGATTTCAGTACGAAATCCTAAGTCATAGCGCTGCTGCAAAATTCATAAAAGCAAATATAGCGCTTTTATTCTGATATATGACTTGTTTTTTACTATTTTTCAGACTTTTCTGCAACGTTCACTTTTATTTCCGTTCCTTCGGTAAAACATTTTTAAAATGTTTCAGGATGCCTTAGAAAGGTATGCAGAATAGCAGTTTCCAGAAATACATCGAAAAATCGGATGTGAAATTGTAACAAGTGCTTTTGAGGCATCTGTCACAAATATGTTTTTCAAGGTCACCAGCTTAGTGCGATTTCAGAGAGAAGAAAAAGAATGAATCACACAGTTTAACGGAAGTAGTGATTAAAAAAATCGCCTAGTCATTTTCTTTCATGTCTTTTCGAATTTGAAATCCCAGAAAATCAGTGAAAAATAACATCTACTGCAAGACAATGTCGTGTCAGGCATAAAAAATGTGGCATTCTCTTTTTCCTTCTTAAGGTCACAGTCGCTTCCTTCGTGCAGAGTGTAGAAAGTTTTGAATCGAATCCTCTTTTTCTTCCTCTTCGATATAATGATGATGTAAGACTATGTATTATAGCAGGATTTTTGAATTTTACCTTGATGTGAATTTTTTTTTGCATTTTGAATACAACAATCACAGTGACAAAAAGCATGTTAGGTTTTATCATTCGGTAATATTCATATATCAATTAATACAAAAGACTAGATTTAGTATTAAAGTCACGATGTATAAAGGTGTATGTTTAATTATTAGACAATATAAATTACAAGACCAATGAACTTAATTTTGCATGTTTCCGTACTTTCGAAATAAATAAATGATGAATTTCTTAATGTTTTTGAAAATCGGTCTTCTAATTTTGGACAAGAATAAATTACAAATTGGACAACTAAAGCTAGATGGAAAGTGCATATTTTTAAACAGAATTTATTCTGTACAGAATTTATACAAACATACAGTCATGTTGTCATTACAGAAAACGCATAGTCTTGATCTCCTTTTCTTCAATTAAATGTTTTTAATTTCTACTCTCGCACCTTTCATGTATTACCTCCTAGAAACAGAGTACATATTTTTATGTCTTTTATTAATTCAATGTGGTAATTTTAACATCCGGTTTATAAACGGCAAATGATTTTTGAGATTTTTGGCAAGTTTCATTTCATCCCGAGCTTTTTCCTTTATTTAAAAAGAGCCTTGATATTGCTTTGGATCTGTCTACTGTGTTTGTGACTTGATTCTTTTGTAACAGATTATTTTTGTCTTCCTATTTAGAGTCTTCAGAAATATCGTTTGGATTTTTAATTTGTATTTATTCTATGTGAATTCGGGTCTATTGCAATATGTTTTCCTCGGAACAATAATAATTGCAACTATTTTGAACCTGAGCATTGTTAAAGAAAAATTCTAACACATTTTTAAAGAAGAAATTATACTAATTTAAGCACACATTTAAAAAAACTCCGCATATTGTTGATCTCATTTTTTTTTGAATGAAATGTTTTTAATTTTTATTCTCGCAGCATTCACGCATATCCCCCTAGAAATAGAATCGATATTTATATTTCTTTTATTAATTCAGTAGTAAATTTTAAGATCGGGTTTATAAGCGGCAAATGATTTTTGAAATTTTTCATTCGGAGCCGTGTTCGTTTATTAAAAAAGGGCTTTGGTCTTGCTTCGAGTCCGTCTACTGTGTTTGCATGAAAACAAGCAACCGAACAACGCCAGCCACATTCCCGAAGAAGAGTTAGACGGAAAAAGTCTCTATAACACGCATTCTTTTTTTCTTCCCTCCATCTTTTTGTTTCGCTAGCGAGGATACAATAATGACAGCCACCAAAACGTTTCGTGGTTAAAAAACCCCGTTGGCCGGCGTCCAAAAATCTCGGGACCATTGTGGATGGAAACAATCACCCTCTCTACCTGTCTTCCTTGGCCTTGAGGGAAGGCTCTGGACACCTGTGAGAGCGGCCGTGGGCGGATTTCGCTGAATCCGTTTCTCTCTTTCGCGGAATCATTAGAAAGCAAAAGAGGAATTAATTCCTCTTCTGCTTTTTTTGGATGAAGCTCAAAACACCTTAGCGAGAAGTTTTCGGTCTCGTTACGGCGTGAAAAAACCCCGTCTGCTTTAATCGGGGTTTTTGCTTCCCCTTTCCGACTCGTTCACTAAACAAACGTTAAAATCGGCTATAAAAACGCGTAAAAAGAAGAAAACTCACTTGATACCCCTCTCGCACGCGTTGGAAATAGGCAACTCACCAAAGACTGAGAATGAATTTTACTGGATCTGATTAAAGTGTTTAAGGGAGATATTGAGCGGTGGTGCAAAAGTGGTACTTCATTTTAAATTTTATATTAATTTAACTTATATTAATTTAAATCGTTTCTATTTTGATTCCGGCAGAATATGTTGAAATTTTTATAGTCTTATTCTAAAAACACATTTTTGGCATAAAACATGGATCTTGTTACTTTCTCATTTAGGAAATGCGCAAATTGGAATCTTCAAAGATTCAGCTTCTAAAATTTTCATGTATCTCCATGTTTTAGACCTTCATCTGTCCAAATAAACCATCTTTCGAATTATATCTGTCTGTTGGTATTTCTGTAAACACTGTAACCTCAAAATGCAGTGAGACAGGTAACTAGCCATATAAATTATAGTAGATGGTTTTAGTATTAGAACTGTAGATCTCTGTCCAATTTTGAATCGAATCCATCAACGGGTTGACTGTCTGTCAATCTGTCCATTGGTACGATTATTAACGCCATAACTAAAAAAAAATAAGCGAGAAGATAGATGGGTGATTTGCAACAATAGTGTAGAATCTTTATATCAAAATTATAGATATATTCCTGAATTTCTACTAAATCTATCAATGGGTTGACTGTCTGGCGATCTGTCTATTGGTACGGGTATTAATGCAATAACTAAAAAAAGCAACAAGCTAGATGATTGAAGTTTAGTGTATAATATTTACGCAAAAATATAGATATGTTCCTGCATTTCTACTAAATCCAGCAACAGGTAGACTGTCTGTTTTTCTATCTGTATTTATGAATACTATAACTCGCAATCACAACATGCAAGGTAAATGAAATCCGGTTTGTGGTAGTGACTCCAAAATTGTAGATCTATACTAAATTTTGGAACCAATCTATCAAAGGAAAGAAGTACAAATTGCATACTCGATCGTCTTCACTATTCTACGAATCTAAACACAAAATGAACCTTGTTGTGTAAAGTATCCATTAGAGTTTATTTATCCCGCCCTGCCAAAGCATTCGAAAAAGTAAAGTAAGTTTTGTATAAAGTGTATGAGAAAGTCGAAGAGGAAACGCTACTGCCGGTTTTTATTTATTTATTTATTTTATTTTGAAATTTTGTCGCACTGTTATAAGATGAGCTTTAACAAATATTTTTTTTGGGGGGATGGTAACTGTCATTATAGTAAACTTTTCCCGAAGATGAGTAAGAATATCAATTCATTTATAATGAACTCAGAGAATCAGAGGCTGGACTGAGGTATGTGAGCCGTGCTGAACGAGCAGTCGCATTGAATATTGTTCACCAGGTCTCCAAGACGGATGCATAGCTGGTACAATGGTACTTCTGTGAAAGACTTGAGATAATTAATTAAGCAATGAATCTAAACTTGTCTATGTTTGCAAATTGTTTCTATCCCGTTTCAGAAAACATTTTTCCTCTAATAAGAGAAAAGAGACGTTTACTTAAAGCCATTTTTAAAGGAAATAACCGAATATGTCTTCTTTCATAATTAATCTGTTGAGCTACCTAAGTGATCCTCTTTAATGAATAAGCTTGTAGCAATATTTTTGATAATCGTGTGATCAAATGTTATTAGTTAATGTTGAGTCGGTTCTATTCTTGAAGAGAATCCTAAAAATTTATCCACACGCAGCTAATATTTATTTCATAAGTATTTCAGGAACTTCTAAAAAATAATCAAAATCATAGATTGTGCGACTTAAGGCGTTTCTTGAAACTTGTGTGTAATTAGTAGTTAAATTGTAAGCAAAAGTTTCCGTCTTACTCATGGTGATTTAAAATAAAATAATCTTAATTATTGGCCTTGGAATTGTTTAAAAAATACCCTTTCAATACGATTTCTTTTGGAAATCTTAGAATCAGAAAACTTATTCCAATGGACAATCAGTAAAATTCTCCTTCTAATTAATTAGGAAGAAAATTCTTCTTAATATCGAGCCCAGTAACGTTACTAAACTTGAATTCATGGCTTTTTTCGGAAACTGCCACCTCTCAGAAGCCTTGGGCCGAATTTAAGTTGTTATGTTCCTTTTTCGGCCATGTCGAATCGACCCGGAAGATGGACTAGAGCCCGCCTTTTAATACTGACATCAGAGGAATGGTTTTTGATTATTCAAAACGTTGACGAGCAGCTGTGATTTCCCACGTAAAGAAGACAAAAAGGTCACTAGCTGTTTCATAGACAGACACTGATGTCCAATTTAGCATCTTGATATTAGTTACTGCAATTACAATACATAATATTTGTAGGAAGAGTTTGTATAAGAATACTGTTGTGTGATTACTATCACAAACATTATGGATGTAACACGATTAACATCATGTGATTATTCTGCAAGAATAGTTTTTTCAGAATTAATCAGTCGTTTCATTAATTCCTTAGGCACTATTATAGAATACAAGCTAAAGTTATATTTAAGCATAGACCCTTCCTTTGATGTATACTGTGGAATACAACCAATTTTTCTAAGGAATCGGCTGCATTTTTTGCGCTTCATGTAATCAGGCCATTGTAAACCTCAGAATGCAAAGAAATGCCTTTTAAATTTCTTTTTTGGGTCTAATTTTTTGCAGTTTCGTCTGTTTCTGAATAATTTCACCTTAATCTGTGCCATTCTTTTTATTAAAATATAAAAAAGAGCTTTAATTGTGACATTCCAAATGCAATTTCTGAGCGGAGTTCGGAAATAATATTAATTAGTACATTTCTCTTACTTTCTTTCGAATGTGTACTAGTAAAATTCTGCAATACTAGTTAGCAAAATAGCTAAGAAAAGCATTTTTATTCTTAATTTTAATGAAAATCAAAATTAAACTTCGTGTAACAGGAAGATAAGAGAACTCCTATCCTTATGCCGTAATTCTGAAGATATTGTGCGTATCATGATATCGAATATTCATTCACCTTCTAAAAGCAATGACAAATGAAAGGAAGGGAGGGGGGGGGGATTGGAAGCACTTAGATTCGGGGGTCTTTCATCTTCCAATTCGAATTGAAATATATAGGTTAGTGACAAAACAATTCAATATGCCTAAGTAAGAACTTAACTGAGAAGTTCAAGTTTCACGTAGAGCTAATTTAGTATAAGGTGCAGATATGTGGGGAAAAATAGAATTAAAAAGAGGGAATGTGTGAATTTCTCAAGAATGTATAATTATTATTTCCCAAGTGTTTTGAGTTAAGTGATGCTCACGTGACATACATTCAATGTTTCACGCCAATTGAATATTAGAATCCATTATTCATCTTATAGGGAGACAAAGGATGTGACGTGACAATGCGGCGCTGTAAGACAACATGCATTTAATGTTATATGACATACGCAAATAAATTGATCGTAATATTGATAAATAATAATATTAATAAATTGAACTGTGACGAACATATGAATTGACTTCAGTAACTCTCTATCATTGTCGCTAACCTCTATTTTTTCTGTCGTTATAAATGGTAACATATTTCAATACTATTAATTATTAAATTGCTTAAAGAATTTTTTAATGTATTATCAATTAGTGTCTTATTTATCTAATATTTATTTAACCCGGAATAATACTTGGTGTAACAAAACAAAAAAACTTGGGTTGAAAACATTTTTAATCACGAACAAACCTGCATTTGGAAGAAGTTTTCAAAGCCTTAATATAAAAAATATGCAAGTAAACTGCTGTCATTGCTATAATTTTCGAATTACTTAGAAGATCTTTAGAAAGAAAAACAACATAAAGATTTGTCTTTAGTTTAAAGTCATTATACATCTAATGTTTAAATCACAATAAATTTTCGTAAATCTAAATAAGAATGTTTCATCTGTCGTCCCAATATATTACATTTTTCTGCCCTAACCAGTGTCATTATATGCTTCATCTCTTTATCTTCAAGAATCGGACAATCGGTAATAAATCGAAAATCTAAACTTTGAAATGAATCACTTGAAATACGATCATATGACTCAGGCATCTGCAGTTAGTAAGTTTCAAGAGCAATCAACGGTGCACTCTTTGCTTGGGAACAATATTGGCATTCGTTATCAATAGTAAAGAATGGCAACTTCTATAACATTTCTTGATTACGATTATTCATTTTCTGGACAAAGTGTATCTGTGATTTATAACCTAAATGACGTGTACCATGGATAATCCACAGCAATTTTTGAAGAAGTAACAGTACTTAGTGAGCCATAGTGAAATTCCTGAAGCAATGGTGTCAATTCACGTTACGCCATAATCACCTGACTAATGAAACTGCGCATCTCCCACACATCTGTGCATCCCTGCCATCATAACATCTAACTGCACGCCATCACAAACTATACTCTGATGTCAAGTCCTTTATCCTTTTGTAGAACACGTAATTCATTCCAATATTAAATTGGTGAAGCACAATTGACGGGTGTTATGTCAATATGAACTGAATCCTTTGCACAAGTTAAAAGCATGAGTTTCCAGTGTAACATTCATAAATTCTGTTGAAAGACAATGCTAAAATCATTTCAAAGCACGAAGTTCTCTGACACCTTTGATTCGTCTTCAACTAAATGATCAAATTAAAGAAAATTACTCATAATTTTAGTCAATGAAAAAATGCTTAAGATGATTGCAAGTAAAATTAATTTCTCTCTAAACACCATAAAAATGGCTGTCAGGAAGTAATTAAGTTAGTTTTTGCTGTTACTTTTAATGATCTTTCAAGAAAAAGCTCGAATTAATGATGCCATGTTTGAGGAAAATAAATAAATAAAATTAGTGTAAAAAAAAGAAAATGAAAATTAAAGAAAGACTTATTTAAATCTACTGAGCAGTGTTGTTCGAAAGCTGAATTTGTAAAACGATAATGTGCTTGTTCAAATGAAGCAAAATTCGTTCAGCCAGGATAAAAGGGGTACCGCATTTCTAATTTATGTGTAATGTTCTAAGTTAATTTTAAAGGCTTATGATAGGTTTTGGACTTAAATAACATTGCATGAATTCTTTTTAGAGTAATTCCCATCCGTATTTTGAGTCATGCACCAATTTGTGTAACGTGTCTGCTTTGATTCTTTTAAGGAGATTTTCATTCATGTGACGTATTTAAAACAAAAGATTTGCAATCACAAATGTTGACGGATATAACAAACATCTACCCTGATTTTACGAGAAATTTCTTTCCACGTATCTACAATCGATTCTTCTGTGAATGGAATAGATCAATTAGAAGATCTTGAGATTATTCTACGGGAAATTCTCCTTCCTGTTGTAAAGGCGAGAGAAAATTCCCCTTTAGCTGAAAAGATTCGGTGAAACCGAAGGTAAAGAAGAATATTCTCATTCTTAAAATGATTTATAGACTTTGAACAGTTTTTTTTATATTTTCTGGACTAGAGCTGTCAGTAAAGCATCATGACAACTGTCCTGCAAGGCACTAATCGTAGGACATTAATTAGTGCGAATATTGATATCTGTTGTTGGCAGACTAGAGACTGTTTCCGTGCAATTTTATCATGTCGTCTCTTATCCGTTCTTTGTTGTTTCATGATTAACTGTTGTGATATAACGTGATAAAGAAAGTGTATCTGAGAATGAGCGCGATAAAAGAAAGAGATATGAAAATCAAAGGAAAATCTTAAATCATTGTTAATAAAATTTCTCTCATCTGTTGTTAATCTGACTATTGAAATTTTCACTCCCTCTAAGCAGATTAAACTGATTAACTCTAACAGATTAATAGACACTCTGACTTCCTTGGGCGAAATTAAAATTCGGTTCTTTAAACAGCAATAATAAGAAAGGCTTATGTTATCTTGAATGATTGAATGTCAGGCGACTGTATTTTGATTTGCTGAAGGCTGCAACAATTGTTTCTCTGTGATCGCGCTAATGTAGGAAAAATGTCCTGTGAAGTACTGCATTATCCTATTTGGAATAAAGAGGGATCAGGTATAAACCCAAATGTGAATTGAGTTTTCTCAAAATGTGCCACAGGAAGATACTTTTCGGTAAATTGTTTGAAGTGGCACTATTCACCTGTAGTGCTCTTCAACGTAAAAGGTTATCATTAGTTTTGCTTGGTCAAAAGACTCTTGTTGCTCTAAAAGAAAGAAAAAAGTCGTTCATTAGTAACGCCACGCATTTTGGTTCTAGATCAGGATCAATGTTTAGGCTTAGTTTAATTCTGAAAGCATGATGATTGCTCATTTCTTAGACACAGTTTGGATTCACCATTACCTACGCACAACATCGTCGTCGGAAATATTTGCATTTCTTGGGAGATAGAAAGAAACAAATCATAAGACCTAATGATTGAATGCAAAGCTGAAGACTTAAAATTGGAGATTTTCTGACCAAAATCACAAGGAAAAGATGCTAAAAATCCAAAATTTTCAATGGAATTAATTGCTGTCCCATAAAATTTATAATAGATTGTTCCCAGAAACTCCTAAGTATCACAATACACGGGCAAGAGAAAGCAAATTGTTAGTTAATGTCCTGCGTATTAGGTCTGTTTAAATGGTTTTGTGTGTATTGTTCCAATTTTCTAAAAATAAGACAAGGAAAAAAACTGCTCCGTTAAGTGGAACTATTAAAAATATTTTGAAGAACATTTTTTTCTTATCTGACCGACAGAACATCACAGTAGCATAGTATAATTAGAAAGTAAATCAATCTTTTTTAAACTAAAAATTTTGAAATGTTAAAATATATATGCATATTTCAGAAGGTTCTGATCTAACGCATTCGCTAGCATTGCAAGCATCGTTTTCGTTTAAAAATTAAAAATATATATCGAATACTATAATTATAATGGACTATTTTTGTTCGTATAAAAAAGAATACAAGTTTGGGAGGAAAATGGCAGATATTTCAAGTGCGCCCTTTATTATTTTTTAGATAGGACTTAAGTTTCAAAACATATTATACCATGTTATTTTATTTATAGAAAAATATCATTTTATAGAAACAATTACATTTTTAAATATAAAACAAGAATAATTTTGACATTGCAAAAATGTCATAGTTTGATTTTGTGTTACTGTTGAAGAATTTTGAAGAAAATTGATATACAAATAATGTTTTGGGGAGTAAAAGAGTTCTAGGTAATTTATTATTTAAAAATCAGAAGTTTCAATAATCAAATTTATTTGATAATTAAACTGAAAACTCACTCGCTTATATATATTGCACAAAGCGACCTTCAAGCGAATTAATCAATTTTTTTCATCTTTTCTTCATTTTTATGTGGCAATTTCAACGAATGAATGAAAAATTCAGTTTATTTATGTTTAGTACTGGAACGTTTTATTTTAAATTAATTTCTTATCATTTTTAAATTCTTCGTAATCTTGCATTGTAATCTAAAAGAATATAACGTCTGTTAAATGAAATTTCTGCAGACTTTGTTAAAAAAAACATTCGGTCCTTGAAAATCATATACAAAATTAATTTTTAGATGAAGATTGTTGCTGAGTTTGGAATTTTTAGTAAATAAGTTAAAAAGTTTGAGCCACATCTCGATATGCTGGAATACTTTTTTTACTACACTACATAAGTTGTATCGAAAAATTAAGGCTTTGAGGTAAATAAGGTTTTGAGGCAAATAAGGCTTTACGAACTTATGATTTATTTGTTCAAAGTAAAATCTCTGGGGAAAAATTACTTTTAATGCAGCTCTATGATGGGAAAAAGCGTTACTTATACAAATTTAATTTGTATCAAATATTAAAAGCAACAAGATTAGAATAAATTTATCTTATATTTAAAAAACGACATTTTAAAAAGGATAAAATTATATCTAGATAAACATTAGTTATTTGCTGCTTGAAATGTATTTAAATCGTTTGCAGACGATAATATTCATAATGTTTTTAAAAAATTACTTCCTTTTGCATATATGACAACTGTAGCGATTTAAAAAAAATTCGAAATCATTTTTAACATTTTATATTCTGTTTTCTAGTCTTTAAAATGTACGAGTTGATCCGCACAATTCGAAAACAAAACTACTTACTGAAATATATGAATGCGTATATCTTTCTATACTGAAATAAGTGGATAAGTCAGTGGATTTTATAACAGTTTATGACAGGAAGCTGGACTTTAAGTCGTAAGTATGAAAAAAATTATCATTAAAATTCTGAGTTCGAGAAGTAACGATAACGAAAACAGAAAATTAAATTTTGGCTATTATTTAATTTAAAGAAAGAGACTAGTTAAAACTTTTGAAGGGCTTACAAAGAACTTTGGGAAAATGTTTAAACTTATTTTGAGCGAAGGATGAAACAAGTTTTTCAAACTTGATGATTCCCTATGTCTCATGTTTTTGACATGCATTGACATCAAATAAATTGACACTGAAATTTCAGCCATGAAATTCCTTCATGCATTGGTCAAATGGAAAATGTTCAAGATTGTGCACTGATGATAAAAAAAGAGATAAGAATTTCTCTTTAAAAAAATGCTGTAGAATACGGTAACATATATACAGTGGCTCATATTTGCTTTGGGACACTTGTGTTTTTGAAACTTACTTATAAAAAGTATCATCTAAATATTAAAGGATTTACTTCAAATTTTTTTCATATAAATTTTCATTTGTGTATAATAAAACCTACAAATTGCAATGAAAATAAATTCAATACCTTTTTTTGAAAAAATTAATTTACCGAGAAAGTGTTAAAAACAATCTCACATAATTGGATACTTTGAACATTCAACAAATGTAAATAAAAATACGCAAATAATCAAACATTTTAATACTTTGTTGGGTATCCTTTAGCCGAAATTACACTTTTAATACGTTTTGGCATGGATTCAACTAGTTTTTTTTTGTGTAAGATTGTTCAATTTTGTTCCATTTCTTTGTTAATACTGCTTTAAGTTGTTCTTTCGAAGAAATATCATGTATTCTTGTTCTTTTCTCCAGTTCATGCCACACATTTTCAATTGGATTTAAATCTAAAGAATATGGTGGAATCTTGATAACTTTGGGACAGTTGTACAGCTGCCATAAGCGAACATTTAGGACTGTATGTTTGGGATCATTATCTTGATACAATTTGAATGTGTTTTGAATTCCAAGTTTTTGGGCAGATATTTTCAAGTTTTCTTTCAGGATATTTGTATACTTATATTGGTCCATATTATTTTCAATGAAAACTAAATTTCCCATACCAGAAGCAGCAAAACATCCCCAAACCATTATGCCTCCATATTTGACAGTGGGCAATATATTTTTCGGATTGAACTCTTTGTTGGACTTTTTCGACACAGTTATTCGCCTATCAGACCCAAATATGTTAAATTTTGATTCATCCACAAATATGACGCTTTCCCAAAACGATATAACTTTGTCTACCATGGATTTTGCAAAATCCAGACGTAACTTTCTTTTTCTTTCATTACCGAAAAATTTTCTTCTGTCAACTTTACTATTGTACCCATATGATCTGACAACTCATCTAACAGTTTCAGGATTTACTTTTATTGCAAATCTTTTTTCTAATTCTGCTGTAAGTTTCACTGCATTAAATCTCGGATTTTTCTTGATTTTATGCATGATAAAACTTCGATTCCTGGGAGTTAGCTTGTGAGGAGCTTCTGATTTCAATGCATTTTCAACAGTTCCACGTAGTTTCCATCGTTTTATAATAGAAAACACAGTTGAATGACTTATTTTAACAAGTTTTACGATAGTTCTAATGCTTTTACCATCTTTACAATGTTCTATGATTAAATTCCTAATAGAACTTGTTGTAACTTTGTAGCGCCCGGCCATGTTCACTTCAAATATAGAAATATAAACAAAAAAACTAGTTGAATCCATGCCAAAACGTATTAAAAGTGTAATTTCAGCTAAAGGATGCCCAACAAAGTATTAAAATGTTTGATTATTTTCATATTTTTGCTTACATTTGTTGAATGTTCAAAGTGTCCAGTTACTTATGTGAGATTTTTTAAAACTTTTTCTCGGTAAATTAATTTTTTCAGAAAAAGGTATTGAATTTATTTTCATTACAATTTGTAGGTTTTATTATATACAAAAGAAAGTTTATATGAAAAAATTTTGAAGTAAATTCTTTAATATTTAGATGATGTTTTTCATAAGTAAGTTTCAAAAACACAAGTGTCCAAAAACAACTAGGAGACATTGCATATAGTGTAACTGAAAACTGATTGAAAATAAGATCTTAAAATCAAAATTCACAATTATTATTTAGTCTGAAGTTAAATTAAAACTTGTCCGAATGGTGACAAGTTATGGGCTAAAACCAGAATCAAGGGAAAACTGCATATTAATTAAAAATATTATTAAAATTAATTTTTTTATGATGCAAATTTTCTAATTAACTGGTAAAATATAATTTAAAATACAATCTAAAATTTTATATTAAAATTGAATATTTATACGATATTTACTGTTTGCATATTTGAATAATAAAATGCATTGTTTTGCCTATTTTAATTCTGAAGCAAGAAATAAACTTGTCTCAATACAATAAGTCATACTCCTAAGATTTTGTTTCCGTTTGTCAGAAATGAATCACAATTATAATTGAGTTTTGAGATAAAGAGCGACATTATTGTTCTTAAGTAGGATAATATTCGTTTAAATTTTCTTAAGTTTTGTTTAAATTTGTTTAATTATTTTAAATTAATTTATTTGTTACATATGATATTATTAATATCAGATGATACTTTGTTTCGGCTATCGTTTCACTAGAGTAATATCCATGCTGTGTATATTACTGCAGAGAATTTTAAAACTCTCAGCATTTAAAATTTAATAACGAATTGTTAACTAAACTAGTATATTGAATTCAACTGTGATCTTAAGGCGACACAGTACCCCAAAAAAATCATCGGATTATCGAATTTTTTTTATTGGCTCATATGATACCTTGAGTCATTCTAAATATGCCTGTAAAATTTCAGAGCTGTGTCTGCATTTTTTATTAAGTTATTGAACAATTTTTGATTCATGACAGGACAGTAAACGATGTTGTCTCGCCCACTTTTAGGATAGTTGCATTTTCTGAAATCCAAAATGAAAATAAAATGCAACTTAACAAGACAGCAGGGATGTTGGCCGTGTGTAAAGACTATAGGAGGGTATATCAACGAAAAAGAAGGAAAGCAATGTTGTACAATTTCGTGCAGAAGAAACTAAAACTAGTTCGTAAACGCAAGGAGAAATTAATTCGTTAGAAAAAGAGACATAAAAGTGTATATCTTTTTATGCCTGTTGTGAATGTATGCTAGTAGCAGAACTTTGCATGTAATCAGATCCGAAAAAACTATTTATTTTTTTAAATGGTTAAGATGAAATTTTATGAAATATTGATGTTTCCTTTGTTTTCCGTTTATATATACATTATACAATTATAATATTTCATTGCCACAAGTTCTTGAAACTTTTATTGGTAAGCAGTTTAAAATAAGTTAATTAACATTTTGTAAAAGTTACAAGCTATTCTAAGGATTTTTATTCTAAGTATTTTTGTTCATAGACTATTCTTTGAAACCCTAAGCCTTTTTTAATAAGTGAAGGAGGGGTGTGAAATTTTTTATGCATGTTCTGAAATATAAGTTTTGTGGAACTTAGAATGGAATTAACTCTAAGATGTGTAGTAATTCTTTTTAAAAGTGTCAAAGTCAAAATTAATGCATTTTTGAGAATTTTTTTGTGTGTTTAACAATAATAATAATAATAAATTAAATATCAGTAGACAGAAATCCATACCAAGTTTTATGTAGCATATTATGAGGTACACGGAAAAAAATTTTGCAAAAAAATATGCATATTTAAAAAGCCTTAGCGTTTTTAAAAAGTTAAATTTTTTTAAAAATTTAAACTTTACAAATACTTTTTAATAAATTCAAAATTTTTTGTGTGGGATAATAATAGAGTATTAGCTTATATAAAATAACACTAAAATCCAATTCCAAATATTAAAAATAAAAAAAAATGTTCAGATGGTACCCCTGTGTCACCTTAACTACTTTTGATTCACTTTTAAGTTAAATTATGAAATTAAATTGAAAAATTTATTTTTAAATTTAAATTGTAATGTTAAATTACTTGTGGAGATAAGTGAACGTTTTTGTCTACCATGTATCAAAAGATGCAAATCAGAGCACAACATCATTTTCATTTCGTGGCATTTTTTTAGATTAAAAATTGTGCCTTTTGTAGCTCCTAAATTCTTCGTACTTTTTCTGGCTTTTATAACTGAATCATGAATTCGTTGACCTGATCCTCTTTAAGGAAATCAATTCGTGTGACACCACCAGGGGTATAGTGGAGCTGGAACGCCGTTCCGGCACTGCCTTTTTTACTAGAAACAACTAAGAAAAAATTGTGAAAACTCCCTTAAAACAGCGCGATTTTTGTCACCCAGGTTAGAAAGTTCCGGCACTTCTTATTTTGCGACTGCACCACTGAACACTACACTCACATGACAAACGTGTCATCTAAACAATAAACTAAATATTACACTATAGTTCACGGTGTCCTCTAACATGCGCCTGGGATATTAAACAATTTTTGTAATTTTATTTACATCTTTAATTCAGTGTCATAGGTCACAGTAACTATGGTTGCTCGTGAGAACTGTTAAGTGGTTTACTTGACCTCCATTATACAGAACGGGGAAAATTTGTTCGTGTACTACTGCGTTGAAAAAATTCGGGACCTTTTTTAATATTTTCCAAATGTACATGAATTATGCCGTTTCTCTTAGAACAAATAAAGAGTACAATGTGACCGACTAGTCAAAACCTATTTCATTCAGTTCAAATGCGTGTTGCTCGTGATAACAGACATTTAAAATTTCCCGTCTAGGGGAAAAGATGTCAAATTTCGAACAGCGTTCAAGAGCCATATTTTGAGTGCTAAGAAATACTTTTGCTGAAATTTTTTAAATGATTAAATCAACGTACGATGAAGCAGCAATGAATCGAAGTAGAGACGACGGTTTGAAAAGAGCCGATAAAGTATCGAGGGTGATGAAAGGTCACGGCGGCCATAAGTATCCACAACAAATGAATAAGTTGTCGTTGTCAAAGAAGTTGTGAAAAATTCATTTATTTCTTTATTCAAATAATTCTTCGATCTCGTCAATTCTTTGATTAAAATAGTTCTCTGATCTTGTCATATTATAGCGACATTTTTTAAACAAAATCTGAACAGATATCAGGCTATTAATTTACTTAAAAAATAAATTGTATTTTTAATAAAGGCCCCAAATATTTAATTTCATGCAATTTTTCTATTTATCGGATGTTATGTAGTTTTTTTCCCTCCATATGCAGAAAAAATTGACACAAATTTTAAACCTAAGATTACTCATTTAGAGTTTTCTTGTTTATCCGTCAGAAACGGTGCTATTATATTTAATTTATTTTTAATCAGATTAAACCTAAAAATCCATTTCATTTTATATTCAATATTTAACATTGGATCCGAGATGAAGATGGATTTATCGATAATGCCAAGAAAAAGCTGCTATACACGTATTTCACATAAAATTCAAATTTTTACATCAATCATGCATAAGCTTATCATTATTCGATGATTTATTAAATTTCTTTTTTGCATTTAACAATAAACCAAAGAATTTTTATTAGAGCTTTTCTTTGTTTCAAACAAAATGTTATAATTAAATAATTAGGCGCGCAATTAATACGTTGATTGAATTTTGATAAGGTAAATGAGATGGTGGTTGATAACTCTACTCTAAAATTAAAAAAATGAAGAAAATGCAGAAATTCAGGAAAATAATAAATTAAGAGATAAGGAAAGTAAAACCTTCTATTCGTTACATATTTTCAGAAGCTGTATTCAGAAATTAATATTGAGGTCGTAATTTGATAGCATAAAATATTACGTAATTGAGTCACTTCATGCTCATGTGATGCACGTCAAATGCGCCTCGCCGATTTAGTTTTGGAATCCATCAAGCATTTTGTTTGATGAAAAAGGACATGACTTCACAGCATAGTGTAATACTTATGTACAGTGTTATGCTAGATGACTTGTGCAGTTACATTTGTTGCACATTGTTACTTCACGTGAATTGACTCCATTCTGGATTGAAATATACTTTCATTGACGTTGAAAATCGCTACTATGAACTCCATTCGATTTTTTTTCTTGTATGGCATGTTCCAACTGAAATAGTTCTACGTTATCGATAGGTTTTTGAACATTTTTCATTCTTACATTCAGGAATATAGAGAGAATCATACTGAAACGCAGGCGAACAAGCTGATCGCTAAAACCTTTTAGTTGTTTATATGAAATTCAAACCACTGTTTTGTTGATGAGATTCACTTTGTTTTCAAGCTATGCGTTTGTTGATTATTGTAGTAAGGTATAAAACTCTTCTTCCTCTACATTGACTTCAAAAGCATCAGTTCACCTTCATTTTCACATGATGTTGTCACAATGGAATCTATTCACCTTGCATCACATTTACGAACAAACTGAATTCCGCATACCATTTAATATGTAACTGCATATTGTCCAACGCTGTGCTATGACGTCACGTTATTTTTTCCTTCTGGAAGGTGCGCACTGGATTCCAAAATTAAGTTGATGCATATCTTATTAACAACGAGTAATTTACAATTACTTATAAACTTACTGAGTAGAGTGCCACATGAATATGGGTTGACTCCATTCTGACGTTTATCAGGTATTTATTAACGTGAATAGGAACACAAATTATGAGAGCTATTTTTGTCAACTTTTATTTAACCAGTTTTTATTGCATGTTTTTTCCTCTTTTAAATGATTTTTATTTATTTATTTTAATAGCATTCGTTTCCTTTTATATTCGGAGGTGTTTTTTTTTGTTGTTTCTATTCACTTGTTTATTTTCCATTCTCTTTGGCTTAATTTAAGCATCTTAATGTAAATATTTAGCTTTGTTGTTTTTGGAGGTCAACGCATAAGAGAATTCATTATGATTATTGTTCTTTTTTTACCGCGTGCTTAAATTTATTGAATTTATTTTGGAATTTCATTTTTCATTATATTCACTTTTAAGGCTGTTTCAACGAAACCAGCAGTAAGGAATAAAGAACTTCTTTCCCGAAATGATACGATATTCTAGGTAAGCGATCTGTAAGTTATTTAAAAAGATAGTTCAAGTGGCCATATTAACGTCTTTAAAAACGGAAGGTGCTGATGTATAGTTATTTCCATTGTGTTTTCTCTCGTTGCATTTTGTAGTTGACTTGCAATGTGATGAAGCACAGTCATTTTCTTATCACTGAAGCGATTTAACCCTACATTAAATCATAGATGAATCATGATTTCCATCGAACTAATTCCTTTTTTTGAAATTGAATTTCATTTAAAAGCTCTCGAACGCCATCTTTTATTTTTGAAAACTTAAGTGTAAGAAAATTTTTTCAGTAGCTTAATTAATATAAGTAAGGTTTGATTTTTTAAAAAAAACATTGGCAGAAAATAATAAATGATAATACGCGCTCTTTAATGTGCTGTTGAAGTGAACCGGGAATCTTTAAAAATGGCAACTAAAAGCGAAAATAAAGCAACTCGGACAGGACACCGAAACGTTTGTGTTGGAAGCCCCGTGGCGTACGCCAATAGTAACTTGCGATATCATTTGTTTGAAGTGTGGAGACGTCAGAGATGTGACGTGTACTGTCTGACGTCACAGATTAGCGTCCTTGATTGGTGAGAGCAACGTAAATTGCGCAGCACTCTTTCTCGTCTCTTTCCTTATGATTATTTATTTTGTACGTTGCCCGGGGGGGGGGCGTGGGAGGGAGTTCCAAGGATGCCCCAAAGACACCGAAGTGGGTCACTTTCACCGCGATAGAAAAATTAATCGGCAATCCATTGAAGACGAAAACATCGGACCTACCTACATCGGACTCGTTTCCTCACCCCCTCCAACGGACTACGACTCTTTCACTTGTAAATCACAGTGAAGGCAATTTTCGTTGGTTGTGCCAAATGCTGTTTATGCCTAAGGTGGCCATTTATTTCTCCCCCTCAAAACGGGACATTTTTTAAATTTTTAGGTAATATTATATAAATTCAAGAAAACACATATTTCTTCAGTTTTTATTTATTAATGAAAACAACAGGAATTAACACGTGAAAATAAATAATTCATGTGATCTTGCATTTTTCTGAAGAACTCATTTTTGCTTCAGCTATATTTTTAAAAAATAAAATTTTTGACAGGATTTCTTAAAATTTAAATTGGTAATTAACGTTGTTTTATAAATTGCCACTTGTAACTGCGTTTTCTAGATTGTCCAAAACTTATTCATAAGAAAGAAAGACTCTTTCTATGGGTGCATTAGTGTGAGGAAGACATAGAACATATTCAATAATTATACGAAAGTTCGTAAGGTTCAAATGATTGGTGTGAAGGTGTTTTGAACAATTCCGCTCAATGATTTTCAGTTTAAATATTCCCAGTGTTTCATTCTGTCACTTTTTCTGAGGTGTAATAAATTTAGAAATACGTTCGAGCTTTGAGGCTTTTGGCCGACTTGCATGTGTGTGAGCAACATTTTTGCACATGCCCCGTCATCGCCGAGTTACTAGACATTAAGGATTTTTTTTGTTGTTGTTTTTCGCTTCTTTTTTTTGAAATCGTTATCGTGGATTTCTCTCTTTCTGAAAACGGGGCATCCCGAAACTGTGCTTGGGGACAACGGGATAGGTTATCTAAAAACGGGACGTATGGTCACATTATTATGCCATAACCGAATCGCTTTTCTTTCTGTCTATTTTGCTCCATGTATTATAGTTGGGTATGGAGAACAGTGTTATCCAAGTGTAACATTAGGAGGAGACAGAAAAAATAATTTGAAAAGGTGCATATCATTATAATAATTATTATTAATCCACCGGGAGAGAATCGACCTGATGAGATTTATGGTTAATTAACACTCACTAGGAAGAAATAAAATATATGGATGGAAAAATTAGGTATTTAAACTAGGAATTGTTGAAATCGTATTTTCACTAAAAAGGGCAGTTGAAAACCATGGTGGAAAATAGAGCCCATGTAATTTACATAGACCTTTTTGCACTGAAAGGCCTCATTAAATTTCGGCAGTTGGGCAAAAGGCCGTACGAGCAGAATCTCAAAGGTTATTGTTTTGAAATTATTATTATATTACCTACAAATATATTATTTCGACGCAAATTGTAAATAACTGGTAAGGCCGCATAAGAAACTCAAAACGGCCGTAGGTTTCCCATCCCTGACATAGACAGTAAAATTTATTAAATTAGTTTGTTATAGTGTCTTAAACCGGCCATATTCTGTAAGTCCGTTTTAACTGAAAATTCGCCGTTGTTTCGTCCCGATTGCGCCGGAAGGAGCCTGGACGGAAAAAAAGGGTTGTTTGAAATATGGAGCGTCTTTGTTTTCTTCTATTAATGCCGTCCGTGAAAATAAAACTGAGTATAAAAAACGAAAATCTTCGAATTATATTTTTATTAGAAAAAAAAATGATATTCGTGCGTTCTGAGCTTTCCTATTTTATGACCCCAAAATAGCCCAATATTTTTAGGCTTTTACTTTCTGTAAATTGCATGATGCAAAATGCATAACGCACCGAATGCAATGCTCTACAAGACAGACCGTTGTATCTAGAGCTATTAACTTGAGACGGACTTACTTCTTGGGTAGTAGGTGCTCGTTAGGATAAGTTTTCAAAGTTTTAATTAATTAAAAATTTTCCAAAATTTTAACGTTTTTCTTAGGAGCATACTATCGCGCAAAAATCATTTTACACCATTTTAAAATTTGCAAAATTAATTTTAAACACAATTTGTAACATTGCATTTAAATGTTGTAATGAAATTCAAACCTATTGTTTCATCAAATCACTCGCTTTCTTTTACAAGTGTTAAAGTTAATTTCTTTGGATATTAATTTCAAAGCAGAATTTTCACATTCGCTTTTATTAACTTAATGTTTTTAGGCTGGCTTTCTTTCTGTAAATTCTGTGTTGTAAGAATCGTTACGCACAGGATGCAAAAACTGATGTAGCCAAGCCAGACGAAGACAAAACAGACAAATGAAGCCTTAAACATTATCATGCTACGATATTTCAGATTATAGGCCCAAATTTCTTTAATTTTTAAAAATATTTTTATAAATTTATTATAGTAAGTTAATAGAACTATCAAATTTACTTTCAACGAACTGAAAAAACAACTAATAAACTATTAGATTAAATATATATCAAGTTGTGCATTCTTTCTTGAGAATTCTTATTCACTGCAATGTAACAAAAACAACGGTCTCATTATATCATCGTTGCATTAACTAAAATAAGGCTTCATAAACTAGAGGTCTAGACGCTAAATGGGATATGGTGTGTGGCTTCTGGAGTTGTGAAAAAACTAATAGTAAACGCTTCGGTCAGATTATTCAATATCATTAATCAAATATGAATCATAAATCCTTAGTTATACGATATATTTGAATAAAATTTTACAGATAAATATATTTAGTTGAATTTTTTTTTTATAATTATAAATACTTCATTTTCATGTCTTTCCCTTTTTCTAAGTACACTGGGGGAGATAAATATTTCTGCACCAGAAATTGGGTCATTTTTTTAAAAAAAAATTACTGAGCCTTGAAATGAAAATAATAATAATTATCGTTAAGACACTTTTTCTCCTATATTTATTCAAATACATAGAAAATGTGGCTCACCAATGGATGGAAATGCCCTATGATACCTTTTCAATAAAATTTAAAATTAACTGAGAAACATGATTTGTTTTTTGTCACAGATGGCTAGAAGTGCAATCTACGTAGTATTTATTACATTCATGGAATTTGTCCGCATAGTTAAATTAGAAAAAAACTAATTATTTAATCTCTTGGATTCCTTTTAGATTTATTATTTACGGCAATTTCATTATTTAATTTCAGAGTGTTTTGAATTTCTTATCATCATGTACAATTATAGATCATATGATTACATTTATATAAAACTTGAAAAGTACTTTTAGATTTTATACAACTGAACTCGTGTTGATTATTTTATTTCTTAGAATTTCTTTATGCTGCTCAGAATGTTTTAGGTAATATCTTTGATGCCAATGAATGAAAAAAAAATTTTTTTTAGTCAAATCAAACATTGGCAAAGCATGTTTGTAAAAACATTGTTTCAGTTAATAAGTACAAAATTTCTCTGCTAACTAACTGAATGAACATTCTCTCTAGAGCAGTGGTACGCAAACTATTTTCATTTCCGACCCCCTCACTTTGTGTAAAATATTTTCGCTGCCCGTATGGGGGTCGTGACTACGTTTTTTGAAGAAATGCCTTATATTTTTAATTGACAAAAAAATTCTTTGAATTTAGCAGTCCACGCTTTGCCCAGAGAATACGATCTTTTAATCCAGATAAGAATTCGTCGATAATTTTAGATCTTCACGTATTCTGAGCAATTTCTGTCTCATAAATTTACTACAAATGATTTTATTATCATTTATTCAGAATCGAAAATTCAGTAATTCTGTCATTTTATCAGATTCACCATTGTACATTAAGTGACTAGTTCAACGTCTTGTCCTTGTTTTATTGGATATTAGACACCTTTGAAGTTTTTCGGCAACGCCGATATTGCAACTCTATTGCGCAATGCTGTTACTCGACGGATCTTTCTTTCTCTTCTCCCTCTTAAAATCTATAACTGAAATGAAAGATAGCCTTGTGATAGTTCACTGTCGCCCCGCGATGACACAGATGTTGATGACAATTATCCGAACATACTGTTGGAAATATCGATGCCGCTCTTCCATCATTTAATAGTGGATTACCGATCATAAAACGTTGTGACGTTGTGCAACAAACGGAAACGATGCATGTATCTCTCTCACTATCAGAAAAGGCAATACTTCAAATCTTGAAGAAAATGGCCTTCACTCGAGCTGACTCGGCAAAACTGTTATTCTGCCTTATTAATCTGAGAATCTATTTAAAAATATAGCAAACCAATTAGAGAAAGAAATAGTACCCGCTAGTAATGAAAGTTTTGTTTCAGAATAAAAATTTATCACAGTTTTCTTAGAATCCAGGTAACTTCAAAATCCATCTCACCTGCAGATGAAATGCTTACGAACATATTTTTTTTAGCAGTTTAAGTGCCTATGTGCTATATTGTGCATATAACATTTTGTAGTTAACTACTCAGATAACCTTCCTCTATGATTTTTACCTTCACAACATAGTTTGTAGAGTTATCACTGAAAATGGGTAAACACTTACGTTCTAAAACATTCAAATTCATATGGAACTGAACTTCTTCTCATTATTATTAGTGTTAGTCAGCTCGAGTTATTTCGAACATGAAAATACCTCTGACTTACTCCTCGAGCAAAAGCGTTTGTAATCCGAGATGTTCTTTTCGGAATGCTTACGAGAATCCTACAATTCCATGTAGATATATTTGAGAATTTCCGCTCATATTCCTTGGAACTCGGAATGGTTATAGAAAGAAGAAAACTAGAATACTAGGAAGATGAATGGTTATTTTCCAGTTGATCAAGAATATTTGCCAAATGTTTGAGACCATTTGCACGTAAAACATTGGTAAACATTTGCATGTAAAAATTCGTGAAGTTTCGTTATAACTGTGGTATCACCTTAAGATGATGGAAAGATGATCATCTTAAGATATCGAAAGTGAGGATCGGGTTGGCGGTGTGATTAATGCAAAACCCTCTTAAGTGTTGTTTGCGTATTTGGAGTTTTCCCCATACACGGAGTAGAAGTTGAGGAAACCAAATCAAAAGATTGGAAATAGTTGCTTACTTAAAGTAAGCTGACTGAATTCGTTCGAACATTTTCAGAGAGAATCTGGCAATTTTTGATGGCACATGGTGTAATCAAAAACCGAAAATCGCCCTCGAGTGATTGATATGTACAGAAGTGAATGTTTTTCGTTGGATGTTAGGGGAAGAAAAACTGGATTAGAGAAGAAGAAAAGTAAGAAGTTCTCGGATCAAGTACTTAGTGTATCCAATATGAATTGAACAAACTCAAGAATTTATAGACAGTATTTTATAACGAGACAACTGTTTTTTCTGGCCTTTTCGTTGGAGATGCTGAAGCTCGATGAGAACTTCTCACATATTCTTAACACTGTTTGAATTCCGATAGCCAAAAAAAATACAGTCTGAGCTCGATTTCCATATTTCAAATTTTCAAAACTATTAATGATTATAGGAAAAAAGGAAAGTTGCTTTCGTCCGAGCAATCCATATACAGAACAATCCCGGTTAACCGTACTAAAGGGAGGCGTTTGGGATAACGATTTTTTCGGTTAAGCCCAGGGTCCCGCCAGAGGGGGGTCCGGGGGGCCTTCCCCTCTCCTTCGGGGATGCTGTGCCCCCGTCGGGGAAAATTTTTGTACTGGGTATTCAACTGTAGTTGATAAATAATAATCTGGCGAAAATTTGAGACCAATTTCATTACACTTGTCGTCCTTACAGCAGGTCATTCCCCCCCTGTCGGGGATACTGGGCCCCCTGTCGGGCAAATTGCCCCCCCCCCCGTTGTGCAAACTCTAGCGCCATTCCTAGTTAAGCCATTAACATCTATTACTATTTTGTATCCAATTACATCTTACTATTTTATATGTAATACTAAAATGTTTTAAGAGCAAAGCGACTTCAAAACTCTCTTTGTAGGCTAAGCTTATATTCTTTATTAAAGTTAACCCTCTGTCGGGCAATGAGCCTGGCAGGTGCTGGTAAATATATATCTTAATTAAGATTTTTAATACTTATTAATTTTAATTTTAGCATTCTAAAATTAATCACTGACCTTCTTGGGGACGCTTAAAAGAAAAAAAGTGGGGATACGGTTGCAAAAAAAATCTCGCCTTTGTGGGTATTTCCGTGCATTACAGTACATGTTTTTCGGATTTGCGATTTCAGGGCATTTCGGAAAACACGTTCAGTTAACCGGGGTTTTATTATATTTAATATTCAATATATATATTTATATTTAAGAAAAAATTTTAAAATTACACACTGAGTATTTAAAATATCTTTCAATACGTGGCTGGATATTCCATACAATGTAAAGCATCATTACAGTCATTTGCATCCTGTTAAAATTTTTTTCAGGTTTTTGCTGACTCATTTCTTGGATTTCGGCTTCGTGATCAAAAGATCGTAGTTTCAATTCTTCTGTATGTCGTACAGCAATGGTAGGGGGGTTATTATGCTTCGATAGCTGTAAAAAGGTTATAAATTGCGACGAAAACATCCAACAGGTACAAATGTATGTCAGTGTTCCGAAATTTACTTAAATGAAAATAAATAATAAAATTGAAAAAAAATTCGAATTTTAAGTAAATCTTCAATAAATCTGAATGAAGGAAAAGTTCGAAACAATGCATGGACCTCAGAAAAGACGCATAACCTTAAGTTAGGCAAAATTGTTTGTCAAAATTGCTTAAGAAAAACCTTTAAATAAAGGCATTGATAAGCCTTTTAACTCATATCCTTATATTCTACTGAGGCCGCGGTGGCCTAGTGGTAAGGTCACGACCTAGGGACCGGAGGGTCGCAGGTTCGAAACCCGATTCCACCGAAGATCCGCCGTGTATGGGGCCTGTTGCACGCTAAATCACACGTAGTGGCCAAACGTCCTCCCGTTGGTGTGGCGTGGAAGCTTGGAGAGGGGGGTGCCAGCTCAGGTGTCGTCCTCGTCATCTGACCGCGGTTCAAAATTATGAGGTCAGTCCCTAAATAGCCCTCGTGTTGCTCCAAAACGGGACGTTAATATAACCTAACCTAACCTTATATTCTACTCCTTTCAGCAGTAGGATTGACGTTAATTTTTATTTCAGACGTTTGCTTTCACCGAGTTTGTTTCTAGTAAATTCATTTTGACATACGGTAATTTATTATTTTAGGAACATTAAAACTTTTCTGTCGTTTTCCAAGCAGATCGCCGTGAATGTAATGAATAATTAAAAGATTTATGAAACGTTTTAATTAATCTTGTCGTGTTTTGGGAACCAACATCATTGTCGAACAGGAAATTTTCGTGAATAAAATCTAGGTAACTATGTCACGATTTCCACCAGAGGAGAAACACATATTTTGCGTTTAAAATGTCATATCGATGAATATAACTTTTATGATTTTGAATATAATATTATGATTTTGAAGACTAACTGAAGTGTGCAAATGCTGCGTATCATATCACATACTTTCTGTGTTCTGTTTGGAAGTACCTCCACATTTATGGAATTGGTAGGTACATTAATTCTCTGCATCGGGACGCGAATTATTTTCCACATTGCTTCTGGATTACCGAGTTACACCTTTCTGCTAGAAAAAGATAATCGAAATAACATTTAAGCGTTTTTCTCGTAAATTCTGTAAAACTAATGGAGTGAAAACACAAAAACAATAACAACAAAACAGTGCACTTGGATATTATTTTTGAAACGATCTTAAAGAAATTTATACTGTTTTGGTTCTGTTCATTCGAATTTACAAAAATACGATAGAAGAAGGGAAAAAATAAAGATAAGCAATAAGCAAGATATAATTACATACTGAAGTAATTATAATTTATTCCAGGCAAATTATCGAATTCAAAATGCGGCTGAGAATATTATTAGCATCAAGACAGTGACTAGTTGTTTCTTCCGAATTATCTTCTATTTGAATGAATAGCCAAAAATAACAAACGCAGAAAAAGCATAGTGATTTAATTAGGAAAAACTCCAGTTCAAAAATCATAGTAATTAAGTTAACTGTTTGAACGTCTCAAGCAAAATAGGCTCATTCATTTTTCGCCTACGCAATTTTGTTCAACATCATTTAAAACAGTAGATTTCAAAAATCAAACCAATTTATTTTAAAGGCGATTCCGCGTATTCGGTTCTTCGGAGCCTTCGGTTTTTTTCTTGGTTTTTATTGTCATCATTTGATCACGGACTTTCATCTGTAGCGTCGTGTTTGCAAAAGAAATAAAATTAGACGCTTAGCAAGCATTGAAGCCATAAGAAGCGTTCGCGTGTTTTAACTAAATACGATGACATTCGAAGTTCGTGAAACCATCCAGATGCGTCAATATTTTTGTTCATTTCACATTTTACACTAATCAAAAATTTTATAAAAATATTTCATATGTACAAGGTGTGTTTTGGATGTTAAGTGAATATTTTTTTTTCGAATGGTATCACTTTTTACACTATTGGAGAGAATGTTGCAATGAATCCTGCAATAAAAATGTCATTCTAATGAAAACGATGTTGCTTCATGAAAATATTCTGCTCTTTACGAGCTCAAGAAACTCTTAAATGTTTTGTGAGCAACAGAAAACAAATTTGCTCAGTAAAAGCTACAGAAAACTTTCCGAAGTAAGAAAGAAAGAGGGTAACTCATAAAACACCCAAAGTATCCATAATTAAACCTTAATTTTATAATTGTACTTTTCCTCTTTTATTCTCTCTCATTTCTAGGGATCTTACTCGCTGTGATTACTTTCGAAACTGAAGCAAGGTAGTCACCAATAATGCCAGATCTAAATGAAGAAGCTAAATGATGTTTCATCTTCCCTTCCATATTGGATTATTTCGTTTCATTAAATTGGGTAGATTGTTTTCATCTGAAGTTACATAAGAACTATTGGGGAAATACCTCTGTTGAAGTGTGGTTAGGTAACGAAGACAATATTTGAGCGACAACTTATTCCCTAACTTCCAGATCACACCAATGTGCAGTAGCGTAGCGACCGGCGGGCAAGGAGAGTATAGATGCCACGGGAGTTATTATTTCACTTTTGAAAGCCAAATATGATTAGAGGGCGAAAAATTATTACAATACCCCTGGCGCCGTTTATTCTTGCTAAGCCACTGACGACGAATGGGGGCTAAAACTGATATTTTGCCCCAGGCACCATGTATGCTTGCTACGCCACTGTCTGTGTGAGGATGTTTAACTTAGAATGGCAGACATTTGATGGAAATGAGTTTTGAACCAGCTATCCTCAAATCCCTAAGCCAAGACTCTAGCATATGGATGTTTTTTTTCTTTCTTTTTTACTTTCGTGGGTATTTCCAATCATGGATATAATTGCATATCCAAACTTTTAAATGTTTCCAAGCAAATGTTTGCAAAATGATAGCAAAATTATTCGACTGAATTTCACCTTTGAAGCTAAATCAATGTAGATTTTGATTACCCATATTTGCATATGATTTAACGAGAAGATTGGAGGAAACAAAGAAAAACTGCTTGAAAAAAAAAATGAATAATTTTTATTGAAACTTTTCTTGTGCTTTTTCGCTCTGTGTGCTTCTTCTCGTTTGGTTTCACTTTGCACAAACTTTGATTTACTGGTTGTTCATCCACTCTTTTAGGGGCCGTTCAAATCCCCCAAGGGGGGAGAGGGGGTTTGCGATTTGCTTATTTTTGCTGACAAGGGGGGAGGGGGACTATGAGTGATGCATACGTACGACGCTAAAATCACTTTATTTTCGAAAATCTCTTGTAACTTGCACAAATAATTTAATTAAAAAAATTAAATTTGAAAAAAAGTTAAATTTGACAAAAGAAAACTAAACTTGATTTTTGTAAGCTTATACTTGAAATTATAAGGAAATTAAACTTACATTTTTTAAATTCATTTTAAGCCTAGTTGGAGTTTTTTTATTTGAATAAGTCCCAAAATTTTTAAAATTAGATTATTACTGTTATACTTTTTGTAAAAAAAAGAACGGGGGGGGCGGTTTCAGTTTGCTTACGTAATTATAAGAGGGGGGTTTGCGATTTGCTTATTTTTGCTGACAAGGGGGGAGGGGAGTCAAAAAATACCAAAAACATGCTTACGTAATATTTGAACGGCCCCTTAATAGTGGTATAATTTTTTTTTGGAGGGGGCAGTTTTGAAGGTGAGACAATCCAAAACTCACTGGACAAAATATTAGCCAAATTCTTCAATCGTATTTTATATTATCTTACTTTATGTAGGTTGTTTAAGGAAAAATGACTGAATAGTGACTTTAAAGACTGAAATGACCCCAGTAAACGAAGGGTTTGAAAAAAAATAATATAGTTTTGGAAATTGGTACACATGTTCGTGAGGGGCTTATGATGAACATACTAAAAGTCCCCGGTCCTGGGGGGGGGGGTGAGCTCGCGGCACCATCTTGGATTTCATCCACCTTTTTTAGTTTTCCCTGAATATCTCGAAGACTATTCAGTTTACAAATTACAAATGTTTTAACAAATTAAAGAGCGTAAAATTCCCTACAAATAAATACTTTTATTTTTCTTCCAGCTTTTATAGTCTTGGAGATAATGGGTCTCAAAGGTTGCTGCCATCTTGAATTTCCTCCCCCCTTTTCAGTTTTTCTTGAATATCTCGAAAACTATTCAAAATTAAAATTACATGTGAATTAAAAAATTAAAGAGAATGCGATTGCCTACAGATAAGTACTTGGATTTTTCTTCAGGCTTAAATAGTTTTTTAGATAATTGGTCTCAAAACGGATGAATTTGTAAAAACTCTTTATTGATACACTGTAAAAAAAAATCCCGTAAAATTTACGGTTTTAAACTGGCAGCTGGGTTGGTTGTGCAAAACTGTAAAAGTTACGAAGTAAATCCGTAGGCACAACGGTTTTTTACCATACAGGAACAAGTTTTTCCCGTAAAAGTTAGGAAGTAAATCCGTAGTCACAACGGTTTTTTACCGTATGAAATCAAGTTTTCTCCGTAAAAATTAAATCATCGAAGTAAGTGACGTCATCGACTGAGTTGTGTTGTTTTTCTCCTTCAGTTCGAGTTGAGTTGAAATGTGCATTATCAATTAGGAATATTAATTAATCAAGGCTTAATTATTAATTTCAATTAGTTTAATTAATATAATTTTTAATTGAACTTACTTGGACGATTTCGATGCAAGATGGTGACAAAACTTCTAACTCCTCTAAGCCGCGGATCGAAACCGCGTTCATAGAAATAAAAGGCAGTCGCTCTACCCACTAGACCATCGGTGACTTCATAAAATGAAGTAAAAATAATCTATTTGAATTTTAAAGTCACTATAGCTCTAGTGGCGCCACCTAGTGGTGTAAAAATCAACTATTGCCAGAACACGTGTTTTAAGGTTAGCTTTCATGAGTGACAACAGGTTACTGCAACACGTGTAAACAACAGCGGAGATGGAACCCTATTAAAAACATGAAATGAATGCAATAAATTTACATTTAAGAAAAGGGAAAGATATCGTACGGAAAGCAATACCGTATGACGAAAAATAGAATTTGAACTGACGGTTTTAAACCGTTTATGGCTGGAGCGGAAAACGGTGAAAAACCGTTTTGTTAACAAAACAGCTTTAAACCGTCAAATATACGGAAAAAGTCCGGGAAAAAAACGGATATTTTTTACAGTGTAGTACAATAAACGAAGGGTTTGAAGAAAAACAAAAAAAAGCATATAGTTTTTAAAATTGGTACAAATTTGCTCGAGGGTCTCTTGTTGAACATAGTAAAAGTCCCCGATCCTGGGGGGAGAGCTCATCTTGGATTTCATCTCCCCAATTTTTAGTTTGTCCCGAATATCTCGAAAAACATTCAATTTTCAAATTACGATTTATTTAAAAAATTAAAGAAAGTAAAATTCGCTACAAATACGTACTTTAGTTTTTCTTCAAGCTTTAATAGTTTTTGAGATAAGGGGTCTCAAAGTTTATCGCCATCTTGGATTTCATCCCCCTTTTTTAGTTTCTCTTGAATATCTCAAAATATATTCAATTTTTAAATTGCATGTAATCATCGCATTAAAGAGCGTAAAATTCCTTATAATTGCTTTCTTTTGTTTCTGTTGTAGCTTTAATAGTTTCCGAGATAACGGGTGTCAAAATTTGCTGCCATCCTGGATTTTATCCCCCTTTTCTTAGTTTTTCATGAATACCTCGAAAACTATTGTATTTTCAAATTACATGCAATACAGCAAATTGATGATCTTAAAATTCAAGATGGCGGCAACCTTTGAGACTCATTATCTCCAAGACTATAAAAGCTGGAAGAGAAATAAAAGTATGTATTTGTAGGGAATTTTACGCTCTTCAATTTGTTAAAACATTTGTAATTTGTAAACTGAATAGTCTTCGAGTTACTCAAGGAAAACTATAAAAGGGGGGATGAAATCCAAGATGGCGCCGCGAGCTCACCCCCCCCCAGGTCCAGGGAATTTTAGTATGTTCATTATAAGCCCCTCACAAACACGTGTACCAATTTTGGGAACTATATGATTTAATGTTTTTTTCATCCCCATTTTGGACCTTCGTTGACTGTACTAGAAATTGTGGCAGAATTTTCTTATTTTATGCTCTAAGATGAAAATGTTATAAACAAAGCTATTTTTTTTCTTATTTCGTACGTAAAAAAGAGTAAATTTTGCGTATGTGTTTCGTTACATCTTTCTTCTTTCTTTTGTTCGAGAATGAAAAAAAAATGGCCTTTCATTAATGTTACCAAACACACACAAAACTGAAGAAAAAGATTAAAAAGACATTTTCAATGAATTTATACCGATTGAACATTTTGCCCCAAGACAATTTTTGCAACTTAATGATATGCAACACACTGTATTAAAGGATTTTTTTTTACCTGAAGCCTAAACCTTTTATATTTATTATTATTATAAATATCATAAGGTCCTGTAA
The DNA here is from genome assembly GCA_013235015.1 of Araneus ventricosus. Classification (NCBI taxonomy): domain Eukaryota; kingdom Metazoa; phylum Arthropoda; class Arachnida; order Araneae; family Araneidae; genus Araneus; species Araneus ventricosus. Next base: position 53,007 of record BGPR01001031.1, on the reverse strand, counting down.
CGAATTCGGTATGGACATATGTAAATGATGTCATTGTGTCAAAAGATGATTAAGTATAAAATATTAATTAAATTAAATTAACCCATTTTAATATACAATTTCTAAAATTAAATATTTTTAAAATTTTATTTATTATGTTTCGCAGTAAGTGCACTTCTGTGGAATCGATTGCTCAAAGGCCGGCAGGTTCACAGAGGACACAGCGAGGGAATCTCAATTTCGCACATCATTAGGTCTCATTCTTGGAAGCGCATGGCGAGAGATTGCAATCGAAGCCTTTTGCATTTTTCAATTAAAAACCATCCAATTGTTCGGAATCGCTCTTTTCGCTCGATTCCGAAACCCGTTTCCGTGTTTACTTATATTTCCGAGAACTTGAGGTTGCGACGATCGCTTGTCATTCAGCCGCCAAGTGAACAAGACGATCGCCAGGCAGGAGGAAGCCAAACAGGCCAAGTGCCACGCCAAAGCAGGTATAGATAGTTTGATATTTATGCAGTTCTGCTCCATGAATCTCAATGTGGGGTACGCGTTCTCCTGGTAGGTGTCTGGTACCGGTCTTAACGGTATGCCTTGAGAGCTCATGAATTATTTAGATAGATACAGGAAATTCGACAAATTTGTGAAGTTTCTGTAATTAACCAAAAGAATGCAAGATATTTATAAATACAACTGCATGCACAATAAAAGACGAGGAGACGAAATGCAGAATACTTTTTTTTGTAGTTCTTTTGTTTAGGCATCTTTCAACAACTTTATTATTGGAATTACATTAGAACCTCGATTATCCGAGCTAATTGGGACCGCTAGTACCTCGGATATCGGAAATCTCGGTTAATAGAAACTGTGTATAAAAACTCGCCGTGCTCTCGAATTTAACATTTTTTAAAATAAAAAACAATAGAACGTTTTTTAAGTGATAAAACTAAACATATATAAAGTTAAGTTTCACAGCTCAACAAATTTAAAAAGGAAATCAACTACTAGTAGTAAATTTCAAAAAGCAAATTTATTTTTTTAAAAACTATACTAAGTTAAATATTGAAAGAGGCATTTTCAAAAATAACACAAATCTCAAGAAAATATTGTATTTTTTAAATTTAATATACATTTATTTGTTAAATTTACATTATTTTTTAAAATAGTCTGTTACCTTTCGTTGCAAAAGTCCAGAATTTCTATCAGTGGCTGCCCGATCACGCCAATTTTTGAGCAACAGAAGATCTATCGTCGTAACATGGCTTCTTTGCTAAAATATTTTAGGGCAGTTGTTAGTGCTTGAACACCTTCAGTATGACTTACATTCCTTAAATCCTCAAAGTCCTGGTCCTCATTGTCAGCATCATTAATGTCCGAAGAGGGATCAACGGCTTGTATAATTTCTTCATCATTAAGGATTTGAAAACTTGGATGTTGCTTTTCAACGTCCAGTCACTCGAAAATGTCCTCTTCTAAAACTTCTTCACATCCTGCAATGCCATTGATAATTTCAAAAAGTTCTCCGTCTGTCGGTGGGTTTTCCGTCGGCCGGGATTCATCCTCTCCCCTCTTCTGAACAATTATTTTGTGGAATGATTTTCGGATCGTAGCTGCTTTTACTAATTGCCATGCCTGGCAATCATGTAGATTACTCACATTTATTTTTTTTAAGAGCTTCATTTAGATTTTCTTCGCATTCAAGAATATGAGTGATAAGTTTCTTTTTTGTAATGTCTCTTCATTGCTTCAATCACCCCTAACAAAAGCACTGTTCGCTGTTGACTTCTCAGGGTGCAATGTTTCTTGGAAGTTGAGTGCATTTGGGGGCAGAAGAGCCTGTAGCACGGACAGTGAGCTAAAAAGTGTGGTCTTTTTCAGGGCTCATTCAGGGGGGAAAAATAGACTTCGGTATCTGCTCGGTTAACAGAAACCTCGGTTAGCGAGGTTGTACTGTATTATTCATTTTTTTTTTAAAGTAAGGGCATTAACCCTATAAATATTTATTTCGTACCATGTCCATGGAGATCGCGATATAAATAGGAAACCAATGCTAAATGTCAGTATACATCTACAAACATGGGGAACAGTAATTTATGAGTTTTGAAATGAGAAAAAATTTGATTTGTGGGAAAATAGCGGTAGTTCGGATTACATGTTGTATTTATCTTCCAACAGAAATTACTTAAATTACTAGATTTGGACGAATCAGAAGGATCTACATTTAGATTAAAAATAATTTATAGCATGCATATTTTCATTTAACTGTCATTGTTTGATTACAGTCACAGGTTTCCAGTGGCGGCGAGTAAGGGCAGTCGCCCCCCCCTCTACTTTTTGCTGGAAGAATTAAATTTTCATTTCATTTTAGCTGCTTAAAACTAAGAATTATTAAAAAGCAATAGTATCTCCGAGAAAGTTAGCTAATTTTATAGATAAATTTTTAAATTTTTGTTGTCTACCCCTTTACTCCCTGATACCTTTAGATGTCTATGAATTTTTTGCACCCCCCTACTTTTTCAACTTATTCGCCGCCATTGCAGGTTTTCATTCATATGGCAGACTCAGTAAACTCTGAATGACGTAATAGAAGTAGATTCTAACATTTGTTAATGAATTTGCACGCTAAAATACTACTTGACTAAAAGAATAATAAAAAAAAATGTGTTAGAATTTCCTCAAGTAAGTAAAAACTATACTCACATTTTGTAAACAGTAACGACAGAATAAGACTCAATAACAGTCAGTAATTCGGACTAATTTGGATTTGGATTCAGCCCAACGTTCACCTTGTTCGGCCAAGTCTTCCGTAACAAACTTGAAACTTGATAAATTCAATAAAAAATATAAATATTAGTTGTTTTTACAACAAAAATAGAATACGGAAATCTTTTGTTAGCTAGAATTTATGAATATAAATGCAACGATAATGTTTTTTTAATGAAAGGAATAAACAGCAACGGAACTTCTGAAAGAGAGGAGCGAAAATATTTGTGTTGCATGCATATTTTTCATTGCTGTATCTAGAGATAGTTATGTACAGAAATGTCTTATATTTATTTTTTTGGGAGAAGATTTGTGCTATATCTTCTGTGAATTTAATCTCCAATTCTGCGTAGAAAAGAAATTGGATTGGTTTGGCACTCTATACTTCAGAGACACAGATTTGTTGACACTCTACAACAGTGAATTTATTATTCGTAAAACAAAAATAGTTGCTTGTCACAGAAAAAGACAGAGGAACAGTGCTTCACTTTCTGTTCTAAGCAAAAAGAATAATTCCCACCGTTATTTGTAACGGAAGGAGAGCGTCTCCTACTTATTATACCTTCTAAAAACCGTCAGAATAGGTATGAGCACATGGCAGTCATAAAGATATCAAGTATTGTAAAACTGTGAGAGCCTGAACTGAGTTTATAAATTTTCACATTTGTTAGCTTAATTAAGTGTTTCACTGTATAATCCAAAAATAACCCCTTCAAACCATTCAAAAATTTCCCTGACCTGGAAATTTACTGAATATTGGCTAATAAAATTATAATCATTTAATAAGAAAGAGATCAAAATAAATTTTAATGCGAATAAATTTTTAACTGATAGTGTAGTTAACCAGTATGTTCACAATCCATATTTTAAATTTTAAAAAGTTAGGAAAAAATCAGAATTGAAGACATGTTTTATAATTATATATCATTTATATTTTTATTATTACAGCATTATATATTTATGAATAAGCAGATGTTTTTAAAGTTTTTAAGTATTAGAGGTAGTTTGCCCTTGCAGATAATTTTGAATTTTGCTTCCTAGACTGGATAATAAGGTTGAAGAAAAGCAGGCAGCTGAAATGAAATTTGTATAAAATGTTTTCTTACCATATAAAAATAGTGGACTTTTTAATATCATGTTGATCTCAGAAAATTAATATCAATAAATTCTCCTCAAAAATTCGCAGTGTTATAAAACGAGAATTCCTTTTCATTGTCTAGAAAGTTTCAAAGAGCCAATTGATCGAGATAAGAATACCCGTTTTGGTAGATTCAGTGCAATTAAATTATGTTGCATTTTGTTTGTGCAGTAAAAAGCTTACATTTCATTAATTTAATTATTGGTGAAGCTCCTTGTCACTTTTTCATTAAGATAATCGAGCAATAGAGCTACTTGAAATCTTATAAAGAAATATCTCTCTGTGACGTTATATAACTCTGTGTAATGTCAGTTTATTGGAACAAAATGAGAGGGAGTAAAATAAATTGTGACTTTATGGAGTGGACCGAAAATTGTGACTGTGAATTGTATATTTTTGCCAATGCGAAAACAATTGCTGGACTAATGATAAAAATTCCGTTTTGTGTCTATCGAACAAAGAGTATTAAATGAATTTATAAGAATCACTATTACATATAAAGTAACTGTAAACTAAACGTACTTATTCTCACTCTATTTCTCTCTCTTTTATTTCCAAATCACACCAGGGTTTCAAAGCTTCGAAATTAATTGCACTGTTGCCAAAATTCTCCCCATGACCTCCAAGTTATTGCCGATATATTTCAAACTTCTGTAGAGATGACTAAAATATTCGACAAAATCTGAATTCCAAGAATGATATAATAATAAAATTGATAATTGATTGTTTGATAATAAGTATCAATCAAGGCTTTATTCCATGCCATTCATTCTACAGCGTTTTAAGGAATACCATCAAGTGGTTCTAAAGAGAAATGGGCGACCTAAACAGAAGCATTGAGAGATATATTGCAATTTTCTACTTATTTAATATAAATTTTCCGTTTTACCTGTTTTAATGTACTGGTCGAACCGCAACCGTTCATCCAAAGGGTGGAGCCAGTTTTATTGCACAGTGAGAGAGATTCCGTCTCTGATCCGTTTCCCACCGGAATCCACCCGACTTGTAGATGGAAGATGGAATTTCTTCGTTTCGGAGAGAAAGTGGAAATTTATTCAAACTGAATATAAAAGGAAAGAAAAACGATGGCAATCCGATACCTCTCATTGTGTTTTGAAAGGAGCCTTACTTCCGTATTGAAGCTATGAAATGCGGCCAAACTTGGCAAACGAGTTACACTCTTTCGAAGTGTTATTTCACATTAATATCTCAAAATCGATATTTTTAGTACTCGTTCAGCCTTCCAATATAAAACGGTGAAGATTGATCATAGACTTTTCTTCGAAATTGCTTTTAAATTGATGATGACTATTCAAAAATATTAGGAAAATCTCTGGATGTATTTATACGCATATGTTTAATTTGCGTACAGGAATAGCAATATAATGAATTTTTTCTCCACGCCGAACCAACTTACCCAAAGGGTGTAATGCATACATGTTGATTTTGTGAATACCGCAGTTTAAGTGGTAAGGGAAAATATCGATTGTAGTATTGTTGAAGTTTAATCACTTTTGAAAATTTGTCTTTGCTGAGGGAAAATCGAAGGCCAATCAAACAATACATATTTAACATTTTAGAAACAGTTGATATTTAGTTTAGTTATAATAACGTCCCGCTTTGAAGCAACACGAGGGTTATTTTGGGACGAACCTCGTAATCTTGAACCGCGGTCAGATGACGAGGACGACGCCTGAGCTGGCACCCCTCTCCAAACCTCAGCGTCGCACCAGTGGGAGGACTTTTGACTCCCTACGTATGATTTAACGTGCAACAGGCCCAATACCCGACGGACCTTCAGTGCAATCGGGTTTTGAGCCTGGATCCCTCCTGCTCCAAGGTTGACACTTTACCACTAGGTCACCTCTGCCCGAAACAGTTGATGAATTTACAGCAAAAAGCAGTAAGTATTCCCTATATCACCGATTCCCGAATTTATTTCTGCGATCACCATTTTCTAAGCCGATAATATAAAATTTTTCAGATGAAAAGCAAAAAATTCCAATGCTCTCAGTAACAGCTACTTTTTTATTTTGTTTTCTTGCAAAACTGTAGAAACAGTGGCGTCGTGAAGGTAAATGGTGCCCGGGCATAATATGATTTTTCCGCCCCATGATGTTATTATTGGCTTAGCAAAGGTAAATAGTTTCCAGGAAATGGTATTATTTTTTTGGCTCGCTTATCATTTTTGGCTCTCTTATACAGGGGTGTAGTGGATCCGGAACGCACCGGAACGGCGTTCCAGCACTGCTTATCCCCCAGAGGAATAAATAAGAAAAAATTTCGAAAATGTCCTTACAACAGCGCGATTTTTGTCACCCAGGTTAGAGTGTTCCGGCACTGCTTATTTTGCGCCTACACCACTGGTCTTATAATATTTGGCTTTTAAAAATGGCAAAGCCCATTTTTGTCTCCGTGGCGTTCACTAAAACTGAAACTGACGCACGGGCAACTATATCCTTCTTTCTCCCCCGTCGCTATGCCACTGTATACAAAATTAAATATTTTGTCTATATGCATAGACATGTCTTCGAAGACCTAATTACCTTTTACTTGACTGAAAGTGGTTGTGATTGTTTATTACTATAAAAAACCTTAGGCTGTTTATTTCGACTATGACAAGTTCAGTTATTTTCAGTTTTAGAGAATTTTTAATATTAATCGTAATAATAAAATTTATAATTGTTTACTTAAAAATGAAAATTGAAGAATGAAAAAAACTGCAGAAAGTTACGAATAGTAATATTGGTTAAAAAAATGTTATTGCTTTCTTCAACAAATTATTTTTTTACGACAAAGAGATGAAAAGATTATCTTGTTGCAATTTCGAATTCCATCCTGCGATAGTGAATGCTAGGAATAAAGCGAAAGCATTTTCGTTTATTCGGTACAAAAGGAACTCTGTCGGGTAATAGAATACTTGTTTCGAGAACAATTCGTCTTTAGTATAGTGTGAATTCGCTTGGAAAATGTAACTGCGCATGTGCTATAACATCTCTTGCGCTGTGTGACTTTACAACCCTTTTAATTCAGCAAAATTCCAAAAATTAAACTCACTCGGTGCATTCGATTTGTATTACATCAGCGTGAATCGGCTCCGTCAAAATTGACAGGAATTGTACCGTGCTAATTTCATTGGGTTTCTTTCACAATTTACCGACCATAATCCACATGCTTTGAGCAACATCAAAAATACTTATAATTAATTTTGTGTGTAAATCTGCAGTATTTTAAAATTAGAGTACACACCTATCGACTTGAGAAAATCATATTTGAACCAGAATTCGAATTTACACTGTCCATTTTTACATCAAAATGATAGGATATTTCTTAATGTGACGAAATACAATATCAAGCCAGCACTACGCACCTAATGGATTCAAAACATTCAAAGCGATTCGTCAAATGCGCAGTCTCAGTTTAATTTTGGATTCTACTGCGGATCTGCTGCTTGTTTTGTTACAACTCAGTACAGAGTAGACAGTTTAGTTTAATTTAGTTATATTAAACTAAGTCGAGGATTATTTTGGGACGGACCTCGTAATTTTCACCCACGGTCAGATGACAAGGACGACATCTGAGCTGACACCCCTTCTTCTAACTTCTGCGCCACACCAACGGGAGGACATTTGGCTAATGGTTTAACGTACAATAGGCCCCATACACTGCGGATCTTGAGTGGGGTTTCCCGAAGCCGAGACCTTAACACTAGGCCACAGCGGCCTAGCGTAAGAAGCGAGATGTTACAAGAGTGTGCCGCTACATTATGTTTGTCTTGTGAATTGGCTCTATTTTTGATTTAATCTTAGATCCTGGTAAGTACAGTTATTATGATACTGCCAGTCGAATTGGTGTTAAAATTGAAATTTTGCTATGTTTTCTTAATATATTTTCTCTTCCTTAATCTTCTGTTTTACTTAGTTTTTTTTTTCTGAATTATGAATGATCGTCGCCTACCAGAATATTTTTCAAAAACCAAGACGCTTGTAAAACTCCTTTATTCATTCAGTTACTTCTTGAATGTTGAGTCCTAAAAAGTCTCGTTCGTAAATTAAAAGATTCAGTTTGCTGTCTATTTCTATTCAAAGAGAAAATGGTCCTTCATTGTGCCTCCAATTCCATCTGTTACGAAATAAATCAATTAAATTGCGAGCTTCTGAATTTTTGAGAAATAAAATAGCCCTGTTCTGACACACTTCCGGGTTCCACTCGGATCTTCTTTAGAGGCGTGGTGAATCGGGTTGATTTTTTATACTTCTACTAGCAGTACGCAGACGGCGTTGCCCGTGGGATCAAGATTTCAACAAAATGAAAAAAAGAAGAAAGAAAGAAAAAAAAAAACTCGCCCACAGTGACATGAAGAAGTTTTGAAAATAAAAGATAAACATCATTGATTTTTAGGAAAATAGTACCGAGTACGTTAACCCAAAACTATATTAAAAAATGGCAACGTGAAAATCATTATTAGACAGCAAGCGAAATATGCGAGGCAAAGAAACACGATAAGACACTGCCGAAAATAATTATCGAAGTCATTCATTTAATATATCATCTCCGAGAAGAACGCGATAATATATGACGTCACCTGCCGCGAGGAAGGTCACACACACCAGCCAATGAAATTGCAACAATGGATTTTGGGAATCGCCCGGAGAATGTTTCGCTGAGAAATCTCGCTAGCAAAAAAACTGTTTGAAATGATCAGGGAAAAATTATTTAAAAAAAAAAAAAACGGAAAAAGATATTTTAACCGTTCTTGTATTATCATCGGTTATGAGCTGAAAAGAAATGAAAATGATAGATTTATGAGAACGGCAGATGCGAGAATTTTCAGAAATCCTAATAAAAAATTACCATAAAAGTGACTATTTCTCAAAAATTTCTCAAAATTCAGTAAATTACTTTAGACGTTTGAAACAAACTTCATTAGAACGGAAATCGTTTGCTCTTTCCGATGGTGTATCTATTTTTTTTTCGTACATATCTCCTAAACCATGCTATTGAGAAATTAGTGCGAAAAATCGCCCACAACAATACAAAATATTAAATAAAAAATTTTCTACATTAAATTTTAAAATTCGGACTTAGAGGTGCATTGAGACACCATTAAGACTACCTGTGTGCCAAATCTCATGGCTGTAAGTGCGATAGATTCGTCTGGACATCGCACACACGCACGCAAACATTGCCTTTTATAAGTATAGATTAAACTATCTGAGTAGTCGTAGCACTAGTTTTTTGTCTCCCTTTCTAATCTTTAATTATTTTTTGTAGTCAAATCCTTTCCTGCATGTGTAATAGATTTTTTTTTTGCTGTAAATTATGTCTTTAATGGAAAAAAGCACTTTTTCTGCTTTGTTTGGTGGTATAAAAAGTAAGTATAGAAATGAAATATTATATAAATCGAAATCCCAATCTAAAAAATGCCATGAAGTGAGCATTACATTCATACATGTCGTATATGCAATGATGACTTTAATTACTTTAATATTGTGTTTAGACAACTAGTTTAGTTCATTCAAAGTGTTCCTAAAAATAAGACTCGTAATTCTATATTATTCTTTTAAAGATCTAGAGAGAATTGTACTTTTTATTTTTTGTTATCACGTCCTGGATTGCAATTTATTACGATTTTGAGGGGGATTCTTTTATTGATTTGATAAATTAGCATCTTTTATTGACGCTACTCGGGATAATTTCGGGATTCTGGACATATGACAAGACACCGAAAGCAGTACACCGCTCTTTAAACTTTTATACCGCACCATCATAATACCATTCTACCTACAAAGATGTAAAATGCATCAGATGTACAAGTACGATGAAACTAATTGAAAGTGGTGTTACAATTCTCATCCCTTTGATTATGAAGTTGAAACTAGGGGTGGGAAAAACCTACCGGTTTTAACCTAAAATAGTTTTTTTTTGTTTCGTTTAACCGGTTTCTTTCGGTTATTTTTTGCCCCGGTTATAACCGATTACTTTTTTAAATCCAATAACCAGGTAAAAAAACAGGATCGATTTTAGGTTCGATTAGACTAAAATTTACCAAGTTGTGAAGCTTAGAATTTCATAATTTTAGACCAATCAACGACAACGGCTTCCTCGAAGCGTCTGTTTGTTGGCAGATTAATGAAAAAGAGTTTTTATGAGCAGATAAATAATGGTCAATGGATTGATTTCCTGCAAAAACAATACTAATAAAAAATTTTGTCTACAAACGGCGTCTGTTTTTTTCATAAAAAAACACAACCGAAAACCGGTTATTTCAAAAACCGGTTATTTTGAGCGATTATAACCGCCAGGTTAAACCAGAGGTAAAAAAACCTGAATAACTGAAAACCGTCTATTTTCGCAATAACCGCCATCCCTAGTTGAAACACTGCTGTAAGTGACTGGCGAGTCAATTCATTGTGAATACGTAACAGAAAAAAAAAACCCATTTAAATAATAACTAGAGTTACTAGAAAAAAATTTTGATACAGCAACAGTTAAAGGCATTTTCTCTGTTGTCTCATACTCTTATCTCCGCAAAGAAAAGAACCTGCAGGAAGAGACGTCTTTTCGTTGTCATCATGCCACTTGCGATCAACAGAAGGTAATTCACGTGACTCCGCTGTTATATTATAAATGATATTCTTAATCTGTGCTGTGATGTCACGTCCTGTTTGGTCCTAATAGATCCCCAAAGGATTCCAAAATTAAATTCGCGGGAGCATTTGACGTGTATCACGTGAGCATGAATCAACTCCATTGTGGAATGAAGGGGGAATAATAAAAGGTAGTTTTGGTCCGTACTTGGATTCTGGATTTTCCGGCTAGTGCGTCATTATTACAACTTTCTCTTCTCTGGATGAGGCTTGTGTACAATGACACGCAAATTTTTCATCAGAACATCTATGAGACGCAGGAAAGGATTGGAGCTCGTGAAAAACGAGACTAGACATTCGCACATTCAGTCAAAATAATTTCATCAGGTGTCGACCCGGAAGGTCGGCCCAAGGTCAAGTTCAAGGAAACCGCTGCACAAACACACAAACATGCGGAACCGTTTGTGTCTGGAAAATCTAGGACAACAATCAACTATTCCTATTTTGCACAGAAATTTAAAAATTTATTCTGCCTTGAAAATTAAAATTCTGCGCTTGGCGCGCTTAAGAGCAGGAAGCATACGAGACTTTCCCTTCGAATGAAGCAGCTTGCTCGTTTGTTGATGCGTCTTGTCTGAGTATGCGCCACTTGATATAGTGAAAATCTCCTTGAATATTAAAAAGAAGAGACAGCAAAATAAATAAATAAATAAAGGAATAAATTTACTGTGTTCGGAAATTCAACATTGGGAAAACTTTTCACCAGCAATACATATTTTATCCTCTCTGACAAAAGCGTAAATAAGTTTTATATTCATGCTTATCGTTTTTTCTGCAGTTCAAAATATTGGACTAATATTAAAAGAATCAAACCTTTTACCACTATTATTCGCTAAAACAGTCAACGGCCACTTTCCAGAAACTCAATCAATCATACGATTCGAATGATTTTGTGCGTCTCATTTCGAAACCAAACAGGTCTTATTGTTTATCAAATTGCAGTCCCAATTGTCTAGGTCTGAAGTTACCACACTCTCCAGTTTTCCACCGGAAACCAGCCTTATTCGCATGGCAAATCGAAGCCACGACCCACCGGCATACTAAGAAAATAATATTTACAATATCTAAATACACTCACACGCACTTACGTACACACTGCATGTTTTTACAATTTATAGTTTTAAGATGCTTCATTTCTTTTTTTTAATAATAGTTCCTCTCTTTTCGAGTTTAAATACATAAAATAACAAGAAAGAATTTTGATATTAGCATAGAAATTGTAAACAAAATATAAAGCTTTGATTTCCAAATATGTTTATTAAAATATGATTTGTTATGAAAAAATGTTTTACAGCAATTTAGATATAAAACGATTATTTATTTCTAAAAGCGACTTAACTTATTATTTAGGAAGAACAGATGGAACATCAATCTTACAAAAATATAATGATTATCAGTGTGGTGAAATAATTACAGGAATTTAGGATATTATTTGATTAACATTCAGATTGTAAGTCAGTAAGATATAGTCATCAACTAGACGATAAGAATATGAACAACCACGGTGGGTCCTGCTTAACATAAAAACAAAAGGTGATATTTGATTAATATTCTACATTCCATGTAAGGAAATTTATTACAGAAAAAGTTGAATCATCTGTCGATAATTCACAACCAAAATTATCTAAGACACAACTCAAAAACGTAATGCTTAAAATTTGAGCTATTGGCTCCCACATATGACAAAGACGGGACAAAATAGGTGTGTCCCGCCCAACAAACCCTTGTCTGTTCTGCTACTATGACCTGCCATCGGAAAAGAACTTCTCACCTCCTTCTTAATATCACTGTGAGATCTATCACTAATCAGTTAACTTTACATCCTTATAATCAAAGTCGATAATAAATAAAATAAGAGTTTAAAATATCAAGGATAAGTAAGTAAATAAAATCATATATATTATTATGAAATAAAATAATACAACAAAATAAAGTTAAGGCTTAAATGAAAATAATTTAAATTAATTTCATTTCTGGTATTTCTTATTAAGAAAATCTTTAAAAAAACCCGCATTACTTAATCATAAGTTTTTTGTATCCCAGGAATAAATAGCAAACGATCACAACGATAGAAACAATTTTCTTCTTGATAGTGATATCATTTCTGGAACGACACTGCCAAGTTTTTTAGACCGCTTTAGATTCTGCGGTATCATGCTTGATTACATAGATGAACTAATAAACATTCTTCCTGGGAAGTCTGAAATTACTCTGAGCCATTCTCATGAAAACTGAAACTTATAAATTACTAACAGTACGCGCACGGTGTTGCCCGTGGAATCAGGACTTAACCAAAATAAATAAATAAATAAAACGCCCGCAATGACACGAAAAAGTTTTGAAAATAAAATCAAAACAAAAGATACATATTATTCATTTCCCCCCTTATTTTTCTTCTCTATAATGACATTTCAACTGTAGAAAAACAGAACAGAGTACGTTAATCTGAAACAATGTTAAAAAATTGCAACATGAAAATGATTATTATACAGAAAGCAAATATGCGAAACAAATAAACACGTTAAGATATTGCCGAAAATCATAATCGAAGGCATTCAGCTAAAGGTTATGACGTATCCTGCGCTCTGCACCGTCAGCCAATGAAATTGCAACAATGGAAGATGGAAAGGCTTACCTAATGAAATTTTAAACGATTTCAAATGGAACAATGCGACAAACATAATTTCTGCGGTATTTAAATATATCCAGAATGAATCAGAGAAGAAGGGGGAAAAAAAAAGAGAGAGAGAGATGAAATCTTCCACTTCAGGTTTAAACTTTGAAGCCACATTATGTAAATAGCTCCTTGAAGACATATTTAATTTTTTCCAGTCTTTTGTAATTGAAGGTATCAGACGCGAAACAAAGAGATATTATTACGTCACGTGGTTTCGATGAAATGCATGTTGGGAAAATACGTCACGCGACCTTGATTATGAAGAATCTTGAAGGGAATTTTGATTCAAAAATTTTTAAACACTTCAGAAAAAAATTAATTAAAATGCAACCAACTGTTCAATTTTAACCATTCTTATTTTAAATCATGGAGAAACGTTATATTTATTACTTCAACAAATTTCAAATTGATAGCAAAATTAGAACGGCGGATGCAAGAAATTGAAGTTCCAAATTAAGTTTTTTAGGGTTAACCGATTATTTTTTAAATTATCTGAAGCCATTCTATTGAGAAATTAGTGCGAAAAATCACCCAAAATAACACAAAATATTAAATAAAAAAGTTTCTAGATAAAATTTTAAAATCCTGGCTTCGAGGTGCATTGAATCACCATTAAGACTACCTGTGTGCCAAATTTCCAGGCTGTAAGTGCTATAGATTCGTCTGGACATCGCGCTCAAGCACGCACGCACACAAACATTGCCTTTTATAAGTATAGAATAGTTTCTCCCTCAAATTCGCATTTATCATTGTATTTAGTTATGCCTTTTTAATCTCTCAATTTACTACTGCCCAGTGTCATTTCATTAAAAGGGAACTATCACTGAAGTTGTTCTTTAAAGTACAAAAATTTAACTTAACTATGTAAATATAATTTCAGTAAATATATATTGTTTTTGAGTTTTTGTCTTGTGTTTCTAAGTTTGTTTTGATATATATATATATATATATATGGTTTATGAAACTAAACAATGAAAAATAAATATTTACACAAGCTTTAAACTGACTATTAGAAGAAAATGATAATTTAGTATTCAGATCGATATAGAATGGTTACTAAGTTTCGTAGCACTATTCTGAAGAAAAAGTTAATTTTGAAATTATTCCTTTATCCCAGATTTCAAAGTTGAAAATTTTAATTTAATAACCATTATTGACATGCTCAATTTAAATTTAAATTACTTATTGTTAGTAGCCCTCCGAAACTAATCTCATAGAAGAAAACAGTTAGTAGAATCTTTATAAACATTGATAAATATTTGCTTTAATACTAACAATAAAAATAAAAAATAAAGAAATTATAAAATAAAAAATAAAATATAAAATAAAATGTAAATTAATTAAATATAATATAAAAAAATTATTATTATTTTAAAGTAATAATTTAATATTTATAAATTAAAATATAAAATAAAATAAAATGTAAAATATAAAATAAAATAAATGTAAAAGAAAAAATAAAATGTAAAGAAAAAAAAGTAAAGTAAAATGTAAAGTTGCCCCAACATCGTCCGGGTTAACATGGAATCCACGGAGATCATTTTTATCATTGAAGTTTAATTCGTATAAAGGCTGAATAACCGTTTATATATTACTCAAGCAGACTAGGCAGATAGTACCTTATATAGTTCACTCACGACAAAGTAACAATTTATTCTCTTTTGAAGGTTAAATCTAAGTTTCGAAGAGAAATCTAATTGCACACTTTTCTCGTAGGCACTGAGCGAAGTCCAGCAGCTGAAAAAACAATTCATTCATTCAGAAAACCTGCCAAATGCCTTTCGTCCATCTTTTACTATCGCTGTATTTTTGAGTCATATATTTCTCGTCTGCCTATTTCATATACTGTCAATAGATCTCAGAAAGCATTACAGTTTCAGCGTATTTTTTAAGGACGAAAAACAATAAATGCACCGATATGTATGCCAAATCTATCAACAAAGTCATCAGCTTCAAAATTGATTGAAATTTATATGTCAATTTATTATACTTATATATTATTATAATTTATATCTTAATTACGCTATAAGAGTAATACGTTAAAAGGGAGGGTAATATGTTAAAATAAGTTAAAAGAGATCGTAGTGTAAGAAGCGAAATGAAATAAAATAAAATGCATTCGTTACTTTGTAATTTTTAACTTTTATTTCTTCAGTTACGATAAATTATCCATCTTAGAGTTGGCTGCAATGACCTATGAAAATACCCTCTTACAATTTTATTTAGAAAATCTTTAATTTGTTTGTAAGATATTGTCATCCGAAATCATAACCATTCATTCTCGCATTCCTCTTGAGAAGCGTCAATCATGCTATGTGAGTGAATCAATTCAAATACCTTAATTTAATTCTCTATGCATTATTTTGAATAAAAATGATTTTAATTTCACTTTCATTTTCTCGCTTCCGAAGTTACTCTTATAGTGTTGCGGCTCTTTGTTCATAATCTGTAGGCGAAGTAGATGAAAATAAGGTCCTGAACCGAATGTTGGATTGAATCAATGATGAAACTTCTCATGAGTATAAACTCATTTCGGCACATTATTATGGCAAACTCAAACAATTCGTGTGAAGGATGGATCAAGCACAGAGAAAACGATCTCATGGCGGTATTTCTAAAAGTTCTTTTCATATGCCAATGACAGAAAAAAAATTTCGAAAGTTGGTCAGAATGTTTTTTTTTTAATTTTAATTTTCGCTGCATAAATATTTCCCATTGTACAGTTGTGATTATTCTGTTTTTTAACACATTTTCTGAACGAGTTCAGTTTTCTGCCGGTCAATAAATAAATCTGATCTGTATTTTCTTTGATAAGGTTATACATTTTCTTATTGCCTGCTAATGTGTTTTATCAGGATTTATTCTTTTACTGTATATGTTCTTTTCCAAAAATGAAAATGTCAATTGAGAAAAAAATTGCAGTAGAAGGAAAGACATAATTCTAAGTTTTAATCATTTCTCTATTTCTTATAACAACTTTGCATAGTAGTGGTTCTGTGCACAGTAGACCTCGCGTCCAAAAACAAAAGAAAGAAGAAAAAAAATCTAAGATCTGCTTTTCATCGCAGGCTTTAAAGGTTTAGACATTTTTTCAAATGCGTATTGTTTACACGAGTCCCTGCTTTTATCAGTATTGACAAAACTGCAATAAAATGACTGCATTTATCAGTATTAACAAAATTAAAATTAAATGTCTTAATGGTGTCAAAATCATCATTGACTCGCCAAACATTGAAACCATTAAAACGGCGTCCATTTTAAAATGGGGGTCGAAAAATAAAAATCTTTACACATGCGTTGTTTGCAATGACTTCAAATAACATTCATGCCAATTTCGAAGAAAATCGAACAACGCTTTTAGTCGTGACTGCGTAACAAACAAGTTTACAGACAGACAGACGAAATGCGAAAACGGTCGATTTAAAACTGGACCTCGCTTCGTTCGGACAATGATTTTAATGAGTGAGTTATTCACGTCATGCAGACAAATTAAGATAAATACTGTAATGAAATTTCAGAAAAAATCTGATTGTACTTTGCTAGATTGCTTTGCTGTTGGATTATTTAGTTTTTGTCTTTGTATACTGTAATTGTGTTTGTTGCTATTTTTTGTCGTGTTTTTTTGCCTGCGTTTTTTATCGACAACTGAGATTTTCTTCCTGTTGAGAGCACATATAAAGTACATCAATAACTTTTCAAGCACTTTATTTCAATTTAGACTATTGGGTTTTATATATTTGCAGGGATTCTTATTGCACTATTTATTTTCTGAGCGATGTTTGCAAAGCAATGCGAACGAAATATGGCTCTTCCGAGTTGGTCGCGAAGATAAACAAATCGCTTCTTTGCGTAAAGCAATGGGTGAATACGCGCATTAAATGTCGTGGTCGTCGCTGATGGAAAAGGCCAAGTTTTAGTAGACGAATTGTTGAAATAGACAGTGAAAGCGAGGGACAGCTAAGCAAACAGTCACCTCCGCTTTTTCACCCGGTAATCCAGGTTTTTCTTTTCTGCCCTTTTCTTTTAAGCGTCGATTATTATTATTATTATTATCATTATAATTATTTTAAATTTTTGATGTCTCATGGCTTCTTATTTCTTGGGTCTCGGAAATTTAACTACATTTGTCATATTCTTCAATATTAGTAAATAAAAGCATAAAAATGAATTTTAAATGTTTCGTTTAAATTCATCTGAAAACAGTACTGAACGCTTTCCTTTTTATTTGCAATCAATTAAAACATCATTTGACAGTTTTATTTTTCTACGAAATATATTGAAAAGCGTATCTGGAATCGTGAAAAATAATTTCGACCAAAAAATGGTTTGAAGATGAAAATTTTATGGCAAGTGTTGTCTGTTATGCAGAAGATACTTCTGAATATATATTAAAAATGTTCCACAAGTCATTTATTTGTCATCAAAAATTTTGATTCTTGGACATTACTGGTTGAATGATAAATGTCTTTAAAATAAAGAACCAAATTGCTATTTTTTTTATTTGAAAAAGACCCTCACACATTAATGCAATTTAACACTCAGTGCAAGAAACGAAAGTATGCTTCGAAATATGAATTTTCTTGAGAAGAAAAGGAGAATTTCTATGAACTAATATTCACTTTTTTGTCACTGGGGCGACAGCTTAAAACCAAAATCATCAATTAGTAACAAAAGCAAACAATTGTATTAAGATATTTTTTTAAAAATCAAAATTGTGCGTTATTGATAAAATTTAAAAGAAATAAATCGAAATTTAATAAAATTCCTACCCATAAACATGTCTAGGCTTTTATAATAACTAATCTATAAATGATAGCTTCAATTTTCCTAAAAGAGGTTACTCGTTTTCATAACCCCCCCCCCTTACACAGCTGAAGATTGTCTGGATAAATGTACTTGTTTTAAATTCAGCTTTATGAATACTTTTTGGAAAGTACAAAAAGAAAATAATAACAATAACTTTTTTTAGATATATCCAAAATTTACATTTTTATTTTGGAAAATATATTTTAAATAAAAATTTTTTATTAGAGAATTAAGAAGCAGAATATAGAGAAAAAAATTTGAAAATTAAACAAGGCATGATTACTTCACAAGCATTTCGCATTTTATTACATACCGTAGAACTTTGAAAGAAAAAAAAGCTGTCAATCCTAATTTTGGTGTCATCCTTTCTGATGATCTCCTTTCCTTCCCGCTCCAACCTAGAAAAACCACTGAAGCCTTAGCCAAAAAAGAATATCCGTTTTATTAAGTTCAGTCTTCTCCATCACTTGGACAGAAAGAATCTCAAAGGATTACCCTCAAATGGCGAAGTCCGCTCAGATTAGCTCAGTGGGATTTCGATAGGATTTCGTGACACAAACCTGCGATGATTCAGACTGAGGTGATGAAGAGCAAAGCAGCAGTGACGTTGTCTCTTTATTTTTCTACTGATGGATTGTATGCCTTGATCTTCTTTTTCTGGAATGCGCAAATCAGAATTCGCAAATCAGAATCCCAATAGTATATTAATAATTGATTATATAATAGTATATTAATAGTTAATTTAAGTTAAATAAATTAAAGGGGAACATTTAAATTCATCTAAATTTAATTTTCGATATATTATATTAATTTTAGAGGTGAGTAAGAGAAATCTCATTTGTTAAAGATAACCGTTTCTCAGAATAAAATGAAGCAAACGTTGTTTTTCCCCCTCAAACAACAGCAAAAACAGTTCGGAGCTGTTTTATGTTTCTGAAAGAGATGTAGTTTATTTAAACAGATATGATTTGAAAATAATGTGAATTTGTCATGCATATTGTCTGGTCAGATTTCGGAAACTTTTTATTTCGAGTACGACTAAAAATAGGCGATATTATTTTTTATAATAGTTTATCTATATCTGTTACTTTTTTCAGTAGGGAAATATTTCTTTCAAAGTATTCAATCCGATAATTTACTTCATACAGAATAAACTAAAGAAAGGTCTGGATATATAAAAATTTATAGTTATTAATTTTCTTATCACTCAAAGAAAAATCTATATTCTGAAAACATAATGATAAACGAATAATCGGAAAAAACGAACAGCATTAACAATTTATTTTAAAAAAGGAATGCAAAATTAACACGCTGAATTCCGTTGACTCAATCCGTTATTTGTAAAGAGTTTTGCAGCTGATAATAATTTTTAACACCTGTCACAGGTTAATTATTTCAAGGAAATAACGATTAAAATTACTTGATGAGTTAATATCGTGATTCGTGAAGTTAGTTTAAAATTAAAATTATTCCGTTAAAAAAACTGGTTACTTCGGATGCTAAGCAAATTTTTTAACGTATTTTTTTCAGAATTTTTGCAATTAAATATGAAATTTTCTTTCCTTTAATATTGCAGCTTTGAACGAATGCGTCTTGTAATACAGGAATTTTTTTTCTCACCACTTAAATTCAAAGGTAAAAACATTTTTGCTTTAACTTCTGAGTTGGACGGACCTTTGGTTTTTCCCATGGTTCTTAAGATGTAATTACCATAACTTTAACTGTCTGACATCTATCTGCCTGTGTAAATAACATCCGAGAACCCCCAAAAGTTGCTGATCTCAGGAAAAATAAGGAGAAGTCCCGTTTCAAGTACATAAAACATGTGGGTGCACTTCCCAGGCTCTCTTTTTGCTTTTAAAACTTTACCGGTAGAACTCAATGGCTGCATTCCATAAATATCGCCTATGTATTGCATTACTTAAATTACCGTCTAAGAATTTAAAATTAATCTTTCCTCTATTTTAAGTAATATACCAAGACATTAAATAAAATTATTTTGGTTCATCAATGATTGTCAGCTCCTTTAAAAGATGTCTACACTACACCGCTGTATCTTGTGCTGTATATATATCATAACACTGTATACACTTATATATATATATATATATATATATATATATATATATATATATATATATATATATAATATTTAATGCGTGGTACATGTATAGGTTTGTGTGTTTGTGTTTGACTTCCAGTGTATAAGATTGTATACCTTACAGTATATAATCTTATAAACTGGAAGTCAAACAACACACACAAACATACATGTATCCGCATTAAAAGTTCTTCATACCATGTATGTGTAGTTATATGCAAGAGGCGAAGGCATCTAGATTAAAATAACAGATATATCTCGCTAACAATCTTTTCTTAAGCATAGAATGCAGGGTTTTATTTGAGCATGAGCTGGTTCTCCATGTTATCAATCTGGGATAAGGATGAAAATCCCGTACTGATAGCAAAACTAGGAAAAGAGTCAATTCATGATCACGTGATACATGTCAAATGCGCCACATTGATTTAATTTTTAGATCCATCGGCATCTCAAAGGAATAAAAACTGCAAGACTTTATAGCGCGGCGTAACGCAACGTGCAATTAGATATTAGATAACACTACAATCTTTAACGAAAGTTATTGACCAATTCATTAATTCTCAAAATTGTCCGTCAAACGATCACCCACTGTATATGAATCAGTAATAAATAATTAATAATTGATTTATTGAACAATAGCAAACATTCAAGAACTAAGTTAACTTTTTGATCAAATGTCTTTTTGCCATTTTATGTCATTTTAATTCAGTTCAGCATCATAATTTATTCATCCATTTCTCAACATGCAAGCTTTCATTTTAAAACCATTTGCTTGAAATGTTAATTTTGTTAAGCAACAGCGCTTGAAATTTAACAAATGATCTCAGAATGCATTATTATATTTACTTTTAGGTCATAATAGTTTTATTATCGATGCTCTTGTTTTGCTATTTTAGTTATTATGAAACCGAAAATTTTCATATTTGTCCCATTAAATTGATTTTTGCGTAACATTAATATGACGAATTTAATTAAAAAATATACATAATTTCAAAATTTAACACATGTTCAAACAATAGGTTCAGTGCCTTATTTGAAATATTTTTTTTCCGATAAGAATTTGCATGTGCATAACTTAAGACATATTTTATGAATGAAATGACAAGTTTAGATATGAAACATTTAATATAATTCCATCTTTGAAGTTATAGTTTTAATTATATTAAAAGTTGTGTAACATAAAATAACATTTAGTCCTTTTGTCTTAAATTCATAACTAACTTCTTTTCTTAAGGATATTAAAATAATAGTAGTTAACCAGATCTAATCAGGAATTTTAATATGCATTATTTGATCTTTACTTGCATATAATTCATTTAGTGATTTTCATTTAAATATATTTATTTTAAACGTATACTTTCAAAATGAATTATATGAAGTAGTATAATGATATTACAGAAGCACAATTCAGGAAAGAAATGCATTTCCTTTTTCTAGATAAGCAAAGTTAACTATTCTAACCTTTCATTAAAGAGGAATAAGGAAAGACTAGAAGTTTTATTTAATTTAAACCGATAAAATAAAACATTGTGAATTCATAAGTATATCGGTCTTTTTTAAACGTTTTCTCTTCTGTAAAATCCTCTACTTGCTTCACTAAATATTCCACACGAAAATAAAAATAGTATTAATAAATAAAAAATACTTAACTTTAATAAAAATGCATTTATTTAAAAAAAGTATCTTTTTATCGTTTTATGAAATTTTAATTCAGTTAAACATCATTATTTATTATTATATATTATTCATGCACTTCTCAATATACATAATTTCATTCCAACGTACAATGAACCCAAGTTTGTTCAAGGCTTCATGTTTTTGGAAGAAAAAAAAATCATTTCATATCGTTATATTTGTAAATGTTTTCCGTTATGAGTTCTGGATAGGAAGTTAAAATTAAATATAGCATTAAAAACACTTTAAAAAGCATATTACGTCGTTATATTACAATTGATAAATGTATACAATTTATTGAATTCTAGTCACATATGTGGACTGGTGATTATATTTCAGTCTGTCACATGGTTATAATTTCAAACTTAAATGGTTTTCTGGTATATTTCATTGCATCCAAATAATGTTTGGGTTCTCAGCTTTTGAAATTTATTCAATAGTTAAATAATGAAGGATTTTCATTGCGCCAGAATTCTCGAACCATGTATTTGATAATAATTCACTCTATACCTTGTCTGATTTACCACTTTATCTTTCTGTAATATTGGGTTCTTCGGAAAGCTTCAGCCGATTTTTTGGGTGAATTTATAAGAATTTTTTTTTGTGTTAGCAACGAAATTTATTCAATAATATATGCATTATTTTATTTGATAATGATTTGTGCTCTTTTGGGAAGTTTCATCATTCCACTCTCATGGAAATTCCACGGCATTTTGTTTTTAAAAAAACTGCTCAAAGTGCTTTTTGCAGTCTTCCAGAGAATTGAAATCTTTTCTTTTTATTTAATCCGCAAACAACGAAACAGGTGGTAGTCTGAAGGTACTAAATCAGGTCTATATAGAGGGTGGGGTAAGACATCCCAGCCAAGCTCCAACAACTTCCGCCGGATGACCAAAGACATGTAGTCTGGCGTTTTCTTGATGAAAGACCACTCTTTTGTGATTGGCCAATTCTGGACACTTCTGTTTAATGGCTTTCTTCAAATTGTCTAGCTTGCTTCTAAATTATTTGGTTAGGCGGCAACAATTAGCAAGATTCGATTCCCGTCCAATCCCACCAACAACAGAGCATAATTTTCTAGGAATGAATATTGGCCTTTGGGGGTGGTTGATGGTGGCTCACTCCAATAATTCCATTAATCGCTTTCGCTCAACATTATTATAGACGATCCGTTTCTCATCGCCCGTTATCATCAGTTATAAAAAATGAGTCGTTTTTGTAGCGTTTGAGCAGTAAATTGCACACGGATATACGTTTCCACGTTATCCATATATAAAGTTTTCCTCTTAATTTGTGGAGTACCCAAACAAAAGGTGACTACCGAAGTCAAGTCGTATCAAATACTCATAAATAGTCAATATCGACACTTTTAGTCTCTTTGCTATTTCACAAGTGGCAATACGCCGATTATTTGTGATCAGCACCTTAATGTAGACATCATCAACCTTGAATGGCCTACATGAGCATTGCCAATCTTAAACGTGAAATTCGCCCCGTCTGAATGTCACAAATCATTTGTGCATTGTTTACTCACTTAAAGCATTGTCTCCGTAAACAGCACACATCTTTTTAAGGCTTGAAAAGCATTTCTGCCTTTGCAGTAGTATCAAAACATTAAATGCAGATAATGCGCTTTTTCGTTCTCCATGTTTACATAGACACCAAACAAACACAATTAAACCAATGCTGATGGTGAACAGACGCAAATATTGGTGAAAGCACCACCCTTCAGAAAAAAAACCTAATTTCAAAAGTTGATAACAGCAATTCAGCTTCCCTGGAGTGATCAGAGTAAGCTATCGGAAAACGACGGAAACTTTCCGAATAACCCAATAAATAATAAGTTTCTTTAATTTTCGTAGTCAGCATTTTGCTCTGATCACGCCAAGAGAAATCTCTAACAATTAAAAAAAAATACGTTCGCAATATTTATTCTATGCATCTTGAAGACTTGTATAATTGCCAGTCCCCCTCCAGATTTTTTCGCCTTTCTTACAGCAAAATGGTAAAAATATTTTCAAGATGGAATGAAAAATATGCTTTTTTATTCGTCGCTTTCGAAATTTTCTTTGGTTGATACAATTCTCATATTTCATTGTTCAACACTACAGTCCGATTCTGGCATGATATATCCATTAAAGAGGTAAACAGTAAGAGTTTTAAACCATTATAAAATAGACGGGGGCATCTTTGATGCTACACAAAATTCCTCTCGCAATTTTAAAAGATCCCAGATTTTAATAGAATAAAAATAAAATGTGGGATCTACAACCCCCTCATACGAATAATAAATAAGAAACTGCATAAAAGAATGGTTATTGAACTGTCGGAAGTCAAACGGATTGGAGTCGGTTAATATTCACGTGAAACACGGCAAATGTGCTGCGATATTTGAATTTTGGGATCCATTGCTCATCTTGAAATAAATGTCCCTGCAGAGCAACGTGCAATTTGATATCATGCGCAGTTGCGCTTGTCATGTGACTGCGATTTCATGCGAAATGGCTTAATTTTAAGGCTTAATTTATGTTCAAAGATGTTTTCATACTATTTGTGAAATGATCTAATCCGGTTCTCAATGGCATATAAGCGATTTAGTAACTCTATATGTATATTTTTACAGGTTGATATTTTCTAGTATTTGAAACTATTTATTCAAAATATTTTTTCAAATTCATTTTAAACCAATATATCAAATGTAAGGATTCATATACAGAAATCTGTCCCACATCCTACAACAAAAGTTAATTTAGTTTTGTCACGACATGGCAATGTATTTAAAAGTCCTTCAGAATGTCATTATTAAATCAAATTAAAATGAGTTACCATGGGAAATCTAATCAAATCTAGAATGCAAATCGAAAGATCTTGAACCCCTCACGGGCTAAAAGATGGATAAAGAAATAGAATTTTATCAGCACGTGTGCTTAAGCTCAGAAATGTTCCAGACTCGAAAGACACGTGTCTAGATAAGAAAACGAAGGGAATGCTCTTTCTTTTCTTCTTAAATCACTTGAAAATGAGTGTGCTCTCTTGGAATCAAGGCCTTTAATTGTTCAGGGAATATGTATTATCTGTTTAAAAGGGATGATATTTCCATCTTTATCCTTGTTAAAGCTCACGATTTATTTTGATGCTATGTTATAATATGTATAATATATTACCATGATTGAAGCGTGATACATATCAGTCATAATAAGCTACCTGAAGTAAATTTACCAACAATGTGGCTGTCCACCCCCCAAGCAACCTATTTTTTAAAATTCTATAACGTCTGTACTTCAAATAGCAAACAAACTTTTACTTAGAAATATGCATGTTTTACCGAGAAATCTGACTCAATAATATTATGGAATGAATTTTTGAACTTCCAGTTTGGACGGGCCTCTAGCAGCCTCTGTCAGTTATCTGGAAAAATCAAACATTTCCATCGAAATCTGAAAGCTGATTGTGAACGAATAATAATTTTTAAGAAAATTACGTCAAAGTTGATGGATTCTTGAGAAGTGAAGAATCACCAGCATCCTTGTTGATGATTGTGCGACATGTTACAGATTCCTTTAATACCTATTCTCCATTTGGTATTCGCGAATTTGTCTTAAATGTTGCTAGACAGCGCATCGTTCGTTCTGGATGGCAAACATACGTCAAAATCATAACACGCCAATAGATGTGCCATATATAAATGGTTGTCATGTCCAGGGAAGGCGTCAGGTTATGTGAAAGGCTTAATCTCCAAGAAGCAAGCCCACTTTGAAACAACAGTACAAATGCATATAAAAAAACATGCTATCTACATAAAATTTTTGAAAATATTTTTACTATATGCTGACATATTTCTATAGAAATTGGAGCTTTCAGAGCAGAAGGGGATCAAATCCACCTTTAGTCATTCTGAATATTTTTAATTTCTAAAAACTCTATCTGAATCTTCACGAAGTATCTTCTATGATTTTGAAATTTTCAAACAGTATAAACTTTTCCCTATAATTAAATATTCCGTAAAAGCTTTATGCATATTTTTATCACAACTTCGTTGGTGCGACTTGGTTCTCTTGTGCTCTGAACGCCCACATGTCTACATATTATAGTGCGAGAATATATTAATATATTCTTGCGATATTATATATCTTTATATACAGACAAAAATATGTCACGTGTACATCCATATGCAAATGAAATGGCAACAGACATATTTCTGTTCAAATATTCCTTGCTTTGTTGGAGTGGCGTAGCTAAAGGAGGGGGAGGGGATAGCCCAGGGCGTCACTTTGCAAGAGGCGGTGAAATCGTACATGCAGGACAACAATTTTCTAACCAAGAAGAGAAGGAACACTAGCTCAGTCATAAAAAAACTAATGTAATTCGTCTTTTTTGACGAATTATTTTACTAATGAAATATTTTTTCCTGGAAATTTCTTTCTTTTATTTTGAGGTTTATGTGCCCTATGTAACTTCTAAAGAAAGGGCGGCATGTTGCAAAAGTTGCCAAAATATAATTAGGACTGTTAGCTAAATTAAATCTAACTAAATAAATATGAAGAGAAACAATCGCGGATATTTAAATATTTATTAGTAATTAATCGGTTATTATTAGTATTGGGTGTATAATCCCTCACCAGGGGTGTAATGGAGGCGGAACGCCGTTCCGGCACAACTTTTTTTTTACTAGAAATAAATACCAAAATCATGAAAACGTCCTTAAAACAACGCGATTTTTGTCACCCAGGTTAGAGCGTTCCGGTACTGATTTTAGAGCGGCCCGGCACTGCTGATTTTGCGACTACACCACTGTCTCTCACATACTTTATCTCTGTAACAGTCGATGATTTCCTGAACTGCATCAGTTAAATTCTAGTATTACTAAGTTCGTCAACCAATAGTCCTAGTGTAATTGTAAATGGGACATTAATCTAAGAAATCAAATCAATCCTGCCAAACAGTTTGATTTCAATAAATGTTTTTGCTCCTCAAAATGAAGATTACGCAAACAGTAGCAGTAAACCATGTATGAGCAGTTATTATATGAGAAAATATCACCATCTTCATAAGAGATTTAACGTTCTGTACGCGGATAGTTCTACAATATTAATGATCTCAAAAGTTAGAATATACATCCTTCTGCATTAAAAATCTTCATCTGAGAGACAGCGCTCTTTTCACAAGTTTTATCAACCAGACGATAATATTGATTGCTAAGGGATTCTTGGAAAGATAGTCTTACTTTCGAATGATTTCTTTTTTAAAATACAGAGAATACCAAAAAGGTTTAATTTTTTACCTGTTGGAGAAAAGTAGATACTGTAAATCGTAAGTGTCAAAAATAAGACAACAAATATAATTATGTTAATGAAATAGGGCTGCTATTAATTTTCAAAAAGTTCACATTTTTTACATTTTTATATAGCTCATCTAGACACGGTAAAGATAAAAATCTTCCGTCAAAACGATTAGAAATTAGTCGATTATAAAAGTTTTCCTTTTGTTACAACTACATCACTACAAAAAAGTTACATACTTGTACCTTAAAGATTGACTGAGTTGTGATTAATTAAAAACTGGCCATTATGCGTAGGGGCTATATATCAAAATAGAAATGCGAATCAAGGCATCTCAACAACAGGAAATTAAGGCGATAATACAGAAGGGAAAACTTTTGGTATTCTGCTTAGACTGGTAATGAACTTACGGATTTTATTTAGGAGACAACCCCTTTTTAATTTGTAAACAACAAAATTACATGATTAAATGATTGCATTTGGTTTTTAAAATCATTGCAACTTCTCTCAGCTGAGTTCTTAAAGAATCAATTCACAAATGGGTTTTTTTCTCTTTTAAATGCAATGAGGTCAACTCATTCTCTCATTTTAAACGCCAATTCAAATTTCGAATATAATGCGTGTCGTGTAAATATCAATTCGTAACGGTAAGAAAGAAACAGTTGTTTATTGTTTCTTTATGTTTTCTTTGATAATATGATTCTAGTTTTTTAAATTATAACTTTATATAAGCTTTTTGGTTATGGCGCGTAGCATTCTTCACCTGCTTGTTAATTCGATAGGCCAGAGTTTAGAACTTTGTTAAGAAAATTCTAAGGACTGATGAATGTTGTAATGAATCGATTCTGTAACAGAATTTCTGGAGGCGATGGCATTGTAATTTGTAAAAAATATGTATCACCAACATGATGATGCGCCTGAACACCAGGGCATAAATGTAATAACTTGGCAGAGCGAGAGCTTCAACAAACATTTGGTTGGTTTGAAAAAGAGCCACTGAACGGCCCTCCAATCCCCTGATATCTTCCTGCTTGATTTTCACTAGCGAGACCGGCTTTCGAACACTTGTTTATACTACTCACTTACTAAATGAAATTAACTCTAAACAAAAGATAACCGATGTTTGCAACAATATTAGTGGCGAAGCGCTGTACAATATTTACATGCACATTATTGGAAGAACTTAATTATGTATTAGAACTGAAATAAATTTGAGAATGTTTTGTGAATTGCTTTCTTGGAATCCTGTTTCTAGGATTTAAAATGCACCCGTCACTTTCTATGCACTATGACTGTACAATACTTTTTCAGACGTATTTGTGATATAATTATTTTATTTTAATTTATACTTGTTAATGTACTTCTGAATACTTGTTAACAACTTATTTTCATACTGGTCAGCATGACCTAAAGAATTTCATTGTCAGTTTGCATTGTATATAGCCCTTCCTTCCACATCTACTTAAAAAAGCATTTTAATGGCCCTTTTCAACCAAGAATCTTTTCATTCGAAATCAATCACTGTAGATATTTATGCCAAATGTTTCTTTTGTATCTGTTATTTTTATATCATATTTTTGTCTTTTGTGGTATCATTCCAATATTCGCACCTTTATTTAAGTATAATATTTTCATTTTATCTTTACAAGTAACTTTTAACATCTGTAACAAGTCTCTAATTAGGTATTTGTACACTTTGGACGTCTTTGAATCTGTGTTGTTCCTTTGATAAATCTTTGTTTTCATATTTTACGCGTTTATGACATTTTACTGTTGCAGTTTATAAGGAGAAGATGTATGTACTTGAGATTATTCGAAATTTCAAAATTGCTACATAGTTAAAATATAAAGGTGAATTTTTACGTGCAGCTTAAATACCATTTCTCTTCCTTCTAGGCAAGCATAATTTATTACCTTTTTTATTTTATAATTTCTTTTTAACAAATCACGAAATGTGTATTTTGAACAAACATAATGCTTAAATATTTGGCAGGAATATTTGTACCTTATTCATGAAATGTAAATGAAGTCATTCTTCCACTTTAGCGACAGAATAAAAAATTAAAATACATTCAGAGCGACTTGATTAGAAGACTTCTTAATCATTACTCTAAAAGTCTGATTTGAAAGGAACTGACGTAAACACGATGTGAGGTTGTGCAGACTTCTTGCTTCTACATCCCCTCTTCCCAAGAAGAATTAATTTAAACAGGCTCAAATTAAAATACATTCAGAGAGACTTGATCAGAAGACTTCTTAATCATTACTCTAAAAGTCTGATCTGGAAGTACCTGACGTAAACACGATGTGAGGTTGTGCAGATTTCTTGCTACTCTATCCCCTCTTCCCAAGAAGAATTTTTTTACGTTATAATGAACTAATATTATTTGCAGATTAGTTACAGAACAGGTTATAAGTATCAAAAAGATTTTGCAAAACGTAATATCTTGGCTATGCTCACGCCGATAGCATTACAATACGAATATATATTATTCGATATATATGAAATAAAATACAGCTTTTCTATGGAAGCTTAAATACGTTTCTAGCAAAAATAACCACAAAATGCTATGAGGAACAGAACGAGAAAATAATCGCAAAGTGAATTAATTGTCACTCTGTCCGCTGTATCAGAATTTGCGACAGTTGTAGTATTTGACACGAATTTAAAGGGGCTAAGCTTTCGAACTTGATTTCCAAGAGAAAAATGAATGAAATTATGCATTACGAATTTTATGTATTTCAGAAAATGAAAAGTAGTGCGAAATAAAGGGATGAGAAGACCATTGTCGACTTAAAAGGCTTTAGTTTTCATCTCTGCATTAGAGAGAGAGAAAGTAAGAATAAAATTAATTATACGGAGTTTCTATTACAGCAATTATATTTATTATAAAAGCGAAGCATCAGCATAATGAGTAAATTCATTTTGGTTCTTTGAATAAAAATTGCCTTTAGTCAGGAGAGATATTACTAAAGATGACATAATTTTATCTCGGTAGGTTCACTGAGTACTAAAAAATTTCATGCCGCGTATTTTGATATGTATATTCTCCAAATGGTTTACAACCATTGATTGATTTCCCAACACAGTTAAAACGATTAGTTGAGGGAAGGGAAATTAAAGAATTTTTCAGTAGGAGTTGGTCATACTGATTGGTCAGTCTCATGAGCCAGTGAGATACTGGAACTAAAATTCCGGTGCTTATTTCTCTGCTCTACTTAAACAGTTGATCTGGCCTTTTTCCTGAATCTTTGTTTGCGATTCTATTTCTTGTGTAACGATAGCTTGCGGGAAAAAAACAAAATAGAAACAAGAAAACGATGCGATAATAGTGACACTTGTTTAACAATAATGTGAGCAATTGCTGATAAAAAATGAAATTTAATGATGATTAATGGACAACCTTTTGTAAAGACTTCCATGCAAAACTGAAAAGGATAAAGTGTGTAAAACCAATCGTCTGTCGAATGTCTTAGGTGTCCTTTCCTGCAAAGTCTGCCGTGTCTTTTGGAAAGGAGTAAGGTATATTTTTCTACAACTCACATTCAATCAGGCTGAATACTTTGCTTTTGGTTCTGAGATTTCATGAAACTGTTTTGGTTGCTTACATGAAGTTGTCCTCGAGGATGGTGGACGATGTCTGAGGATTCGCCATATAGTTAGTTGCAGCCCGTCGACGAGAGAAACAATGAGATGACCGTCCGTGACCCAGAGCCCGTGTCGCAAAGGGCCTCCTGAGCAAAGAATGGATTAATTAATTCGTCTCTTCGAGATGACAGAGAGAGCCTCATTTGCATTTTTGTCAGCTGTTGCTCATTGGGAGGAGGGTCATTAGACGGAATGCAATCAGTCTCCGGTATGGTTCTTCTGGAGGAACGCGTGGATTCAGCTGCTCTCTTTTCCTGTGGAAGGATTCGTTTCTCCAAGGCCAATCTTGCCACATTCTCTCGGGTCAAAATTCGACTGGAGGAATAACAACGAATTGCATCATGCAGACACACACCTCTTCAGAAATGAACGTCGTGTTAAGAAATGAATCTATTATTGTAAACGACCTCTGAATCATGCCTCTGCAGCGGTGATTTGTTTGCAGTTAACTAACACAGCCACTCTGTGTAATTCGTGCGTTAGCTATAGGTCATGACCTTCCAGTTTCCCTTATTTTTTAAATGTGATTTAGATAATTCATTCAAATTTCACTTTGTTAAATAAAAACTTATAAAGTTAATAGAAATAAATTATATCAAGTAATTATTAGGCTCTCATCGAAATTATTACATCATTGACATAAAATTATGCTGAAATTATGACAATATTTATCAGGGTTTTGTGCAGGATTTCATTTTGTCATAGTTGCAAATCTAATAATACTAGTCATAATACAGCTAATTTGACTAATTCATAAAGTGGAGACATTTTTTGCTGTCCTTGAAAACTTTGATATATATTGCATAAAATGTGGAGCCCTGCGTATCTCTGTCTCAGATATGCGTCGAAAGATGTTTATTATAGACAAAGTCCAAAAGTAGGAGAAAAGCATATTGGAATGAAATAATTGTCAAGATATTTATTACATTATATTTAATTCATCAATTTAATCATTAAAAACTTTTTCATAATTTATAGATGTCAACTGTTTGATCCCGGGGCTGTAATCCCAATAAAACGGATTATCATTTTTTTTCAGCGCGGCAGATTTACTGCTTATTTTTATGCCAGCTTATCCAAATTTTCTGAAGGGAACTGCAAATAGCATTTTGATAAATAGTATTGAAAACTATTCAAAAAAAAGTTTGCCACATTCATTGACTGGCCTCGTGCACGATTTTCTGATTTAAAATAATCCATTTATTTAAAATAATCCATCTGGCAACCTTCATAGAATTTTATATGCAGAGAAAATCCGAAGACATTGAGACCACAAACGATTCTTTCTTATTGTGACTGATCAGGCAAAATAATACTACAGTCAGGAATCTTTCAATATTTAGTACAAAACAAATCAATCTATACGAGTTCCCTTGTAGCGCTTCATGCAGTATGCTTGGCATAATACTTAAGATGAAAGGACTAAAATTTACTCATATGTCTCAGCACCATGGATATTTTGGTGTCAAAAATGTCGAAACTTTTAAGAACGATACAATTTCCTTCAGAGGACAGATAAGCCTTTCCCAATATTTTTTAATAAAGTTTTGCATTTAATGGAAGGTGATTATAAATGCATGAAGATAAAGTTAACCTAACACTCCTATTATGGTTTTTATATCATAAATACAGACATTATTGCCATCGCTTATTTCCATTTGTTTAGTGTTCAAAATTGTTAGATGTTTTTCATTGTATTATATGCCCCATTTGTATGAAGAGTGATTCAGATAAGTTCGGAGATATCTAAACAAGTGGTTCTGAAGTATGTATATAAAATATATCTACCATTTTGTTTATTTAAAACCTACACCGGTCCGGCATATCCGAAAGGGTGTAAAGCCTTGAGTGTGCTTCGGTTTACATACAATAGGGGTGTAAGGCCATATATTTACCATGTATATAAAAATTCGAATGTATGGAAACGAGTAAATGTACTTATTTTCCACCTTGGAATTTTAATATGTAACAATTTTATTTAATGCGTGTCCTTTTTTATTTTATATTTAACCTTTAAGAACAAATTAAGAGTTCTGATTAGACATTACATCGTGTTTAATAATAGTCCTTACTATGACTTTCATTTTTTGTTATATGATCACATAACTACCAATTCAACTTCATGCAATATCCTGTGGCAATATGTGTGTTTTGTATTTTGATTGATTTCAGAAGAATGCTTTATCTCAGATCTGCCAAATTGGGCAGAAATTTCTACTTAAATACGCGATTTGTTAAGAAATCAGCAATCTTCTTCGGTTTTCGCTAATTATTAGAAAACTGAGATTGCAAAAATTCTGCTTGTCTGTACATTTTGATTGCCCAGGCTCATATATTTCCTTTTGATTATTTATTTTTCTTACCTTCAACAAGGAAAATAGCTTGATAAGAATAGCAGTTCAATCGATCTTTCCGTAAAAATAACAACACTTTTGTGCTTTTTACATCGAGTCTCTTTCAAACGCGTTTTCGAACATAAGTTAGCAAGGCTTTTGTGTCTTCTGTTTTTCTCCTTGGAAGAAATGAACTCAGCAGATTTTGTGGAGAAGCCTTCATACATGAACACAGCGAGACAACTAATGTTGCCTTTTCCTCTTGCAAGGTATCGGGGAATTTACGTTAGGAAGTAATGAATTTTTCTGCCGAATGCAATTGACAGTCTGTGCCTTATGTCTTTATATGTCTTTTCATAGCACTGTAGATTCTCAAACATTTTGCAGATTCTCAAATATTTTCTAATTTACTCTGACACAAGAAAAATCATTCTGCAGTTTTTTAGATAGTCTCTCGCCTTCACTTTCTCTTTGCACATCAGCAGTATCATCCACATTTATTCTTTCCGTTTAAAGCGAAAAATTTCGTGGAATCCAGAAAATTTTAAGCAAATCTCCTTTGAAGACAACAGGTTGAGACTTTGCAACTTTTGAACGATAGACAATATGATTATATTGCTATTATCTTTCGAAAAGGAGACTTCGCATCTGGCCTCATCTTTCAGAAAAGGGTTTCATTCAAAATTAAAGAAAAAGTAATCTACAAATAAAGAAAAATTGGCAAAGCTTATTTTAGAAGCAAGAATTGTTGCATTGCAAGCAAAACAATGATAATTTTTTCAAGAAACTACATTTTCATTCTGGTCTAGACAGCAAATCCCTAAATTGAAAATCTCTTATTTTGGGAAATAATGACGGCCTTATTTGCAGGCACTTATATTTCAAATACATGAAACCGTACCGTTGGAATAAATGTACGACAGAACAATTGAAACCTTGTTTGCAGATACTTATATTTCAAATATATGAAACCGTTGAAATGAATGTACGACAGAACAATTGCAACCTTGTTTGCAGATACTTATATTTAAAATACATGAAACCGTTGAAATAAATGTGCGGCAGAACAATTGCAATTTTGTTTTTCTATAGTTATATTTCAAATACATGAAATCGTTGAAATAAATGTGCGACAGAAAAATTGCAACTTTTTTTGCGGATAGTTATATTTCAAATACGTGAAACCGTTCAAATAAATGTACGACAAAACAATTACAACCTTGTTTACAAATAATTATCTTTCAAATACATGAAACCGTTGAAATAAATGTGCGACAGAACAATTAGATTAGTGCAATTCACAATTAAATCGAGAAAGTGTGACCAGATTATACAAAGAGCTTAAAAATGAATACAAATGAAATACGCTCTATATTTGCGCGAAAATTGCTTCAAATATATGAATTATTTCAAAAATGTTTATGGCGACTTATTTGCACAATGCTGACAAAGTTATAATAAAAATAAGAGAGAGAAACTAACTTTAAAAACCGATTTACAGAATTTTTATAAAATTTGAAATATTTAAGAATCGGATATATATTTGTATTGTATCTTGTATTTGTAAAATATTCAATAAATAAAGTTTAAAAGTTTTTTTGAAAATCAAGTAACTACTGAAAAGCACCAGGTCATCGATAAATTACTTGTTTATTCCCTATTTTTAATATAGCTTCACCGCAGGAAATGGCACATGCTGTTGAGTGATTTAACGAATTTAAATCTGTACCACAAGTTTGCGTAAATTTCGGTTTACATACAATCGAAATCCACCTTCAAGACCAGCGTATAATTAAGTCGAATCACAGCGGACATCGAGATTGTCTCTTCTTCAAAGGTTCATAGAACCTGATTGGAAATCTCTAACCGACTCTGTGGGTTGCCAGCGACCAATGGTGAATACATTGAATGTTAAAAACTTTAGAAAAAAAATTGGATATTTTCTTTATTGAAGTAAGTGCATATGTTTGTTTCTAATAATTTTTTTTAAAAATGTAAAGTACTTTTCGGATATCTTGCATATCTTTCAGAGATTAATTATACAGCCGACATTATGATAGAGTGAAAAACGTGCTTGAACACTATTAGCCAAGTTCAGGGGGTGGGAAACTTTTTTGCACTGAAAGGCCTCATTAAACTTCGGCAGCTGGGCAAAAGGCCGCACGAGCAGAATCTTAAAGGTTATTATTCTGTAATTGTTATTATATTTCAGACAAGTATATTATTTCAATGCAAATTGTAAATAACTGGTGAGGCCGCATAAGAAACTGAAAAAGGCCGCAGGTTCCCCACCCCTGGCCTAGTTGCTGTGCAGGCAGCGAAATATTATTTATTCATTTCAAACAAACATACATGAAAAATTTTTAGGTTAAAAATTCCCTCTCAAGCTCCTGTTGGTAAAGATTTTAGAGCTATTTTTATTGAATAGCTGAACAGCTAGCCAAAATTGCTCACATTCCAGAAACCATTCTCTTCTACTAGCAGTTCCTCATCTGCAGCATAGCACGATTCAGTTTCTAATCTAACATTTGCCAGGGTAAATGAAAAGCCAGTGTATTTATCAAAATATCTTTCTGATACTCTTGAACTTCTAGTTCTTTGCAAAGGAGAGTATAAACCCAGCATTGTCTAGCTCGTTATCTCCCTTAGAAAGCAAGTTGAACTTCGCAATTGTGTTTGCAAATATTCAGAAAGCAAAAAAGTGAAATAATGTAATAAAACATGAATTGGATTTTTAAATTTAAAAAAAAATCTTTTTCCCCCTCGTATTAAATTATTTGAAAACATGCAAATGCATCACATTAATATTCTGAATTATTTAAAATTCGTCGGATTTTAACTTCTCGGTAATTTTCAGAATTTTGGAAATGGGATAGCAATGACTTCTTATACCCTATATGTAAAGGGTATAAGAGGCCATTGTGTATATCATTAAGATTTCTGATTTTAAACCTTCTTTTCCCTCACCGAAACTTCACTTCATAATCAAAATAAAATAAAATAAAAGGACCAATGAAAGCTTTAACATTTCTTTCTTATCATGGAGGAATTAGGATGAGAACCGCACTTAATTCTCTTATGAGTAATTGCAAGTCTATTCGATGGACAAATCGAATTATTTTTTGACAATCTATTAAATTTGCATAATTTGGATAGAAAATGTTTTAAAGAATAATTCTCTTATAACTCTATGAATCTATATTTAATGAGTTAAATCCAATAAATTTAATTTTTTGAATACATTTTTATAAAAATTATCGATTTTCAAATGTTTTCAGTTAAAATGTCTTAAAATCTTTCTAAGATATCTTTTTTTCTTTTTTCAAGCAAAAAAAAAGACGCTGAAAAAGCATCCCTTTGCCTGTCGCTTACAAGGATTCTCACGCCCCTCCGAGTATGTTAATACTCCCCATGACGTTGATGATGTAATCGGCGTGAGGAGTTGTCATGGCAACTGGTCTCCAGATAAATAAGCCTATTTCTGCAGAATTCTGAGGACTGAGATTTCTTGAATTGCCGCTGTTTCATCCCATCTGCCATTTTCAGGTACGTTGAGTCAACAATCATTTATTAGACAGAGAGTGGACATATTAGTTTATTGAAAATTAAGGCATTTGTTAAAGGGCGATATTAAGTAATACCATTTGTTGATAATAATATTGCAA
Organism: Araneus ventricosus; assembly: GCA_013235015.1. Taxonomy (NCBI): domain Eukaryota; kingdom Metazoa; phylum Arthropoda; class Arachnida; order Araneae; family Araneidae; genus Araneus; species Araneus ventricosus. The sequence goes on along the minus strand of BGPR01001031.1, from coordinate 16,293 downwards.
AATAGAATGATATTTGGATACAAATGGACACAAGAGTAATACTATTTTTGTAAAATGGAATAAAATCGATAGGATAGAACTAAAACAGGGCTTTTGAAATTGAAGTTTCGAGTAGCAAAATTTAGACTATGGAATTGCATAAAAGATATTAAGCTTTTCACAATATCATTTAATCAATTGAGATTTAATTCATCGTGCTTTTAAATGTTTTCTCTTAATGTTCTATGCCAGCGCGTCGATTGGGTAGAAAAAGAAGAGGGATGGGGCAAACAATTTATTGTATCTAAAAGTATCCGGGATTATAGGGGTAGACAATAAAATTTAAAAATTTAGCTACAAACTTAGTTAACTTTCCTGGACACTATTGCTTTTTAATAATTCTTAATTTTAGACAGCTAAAATGAAACAAAAATTTGATTTTTCCTGCAAAAAGTAAGGGTGCGACTGCCCCCTCGACCCCCCGATTTGCTGTCGCTGCTCTATGCAGAAATATAAATTTGAAAAATGCCTTAAATAATTAATATGAAACTTAATGATTTATCTGTTATTAATGTTTCATTCGTCAGTATAAATTTCCACCTGAATGGGCCCGCAGTGGCCTATTGATAGAGTCTCACTTGGGCATCGGCGAATAACGGATTTTAAACTCGATTTCACCAAAGAACTGCTATGCATGTAGGCAAGTTGCTAGCTAAATCTCACTTGGTAAGTTCAACGTCTTCAAGTCGCCGTGGTGAGATTTATTGGAAAGTGATGATTCCAAGGGTTGTCCTCATTTTCTGTATACATTTCAAAATAACGTTGCCATTACTCGTGTCGATTCAAAACGAGACGCTAATCTGACAAACAAACTAGCTATATATCTGTCAAACGTAACTAAATTTTTTCCTGTCGAAGAAGAGTAACAAATGAGAAGCGTTTCTTGTTGTAATAAACTAAAAAACAGTCGAGAAACTAAAGAAATAATCAATTCTGTAATTAAATAAAAATATTTTTGATAAGAACTCAAATCCAAGCACTCAGAAACGAGTCACTGCTATTTTTGAAGATTTTTTAATATATGTATGCGTCATGGATTTTCTTATTAAGCCAAATCAAAAGGTATTCTACGCAAAAAGTAAAAAAAATCCTCGCTTTAAGTTTGCTAAAAAAATTCATTGCCATATGAAGAGCTGGTGGTGGATTCTCTTGCAGCAATTTTCATATCTGGAAGTGAAAGACCCGCCCCCCAACACCATGCCTTTCACTAACTTTCTTTTTTTCAGTACACAGGTTCATAGCGTACTTTTAAGTAAGCATTCTTTTACTTTTAAGGAAGAATACTTATGATAAAAGTGGATTGATGATTTTAATGCACTATTATTTTATTTTCTGGTTGATTTTTAACAGAATTATTGATACTGTCAGTTTTACAAATCATCACAGTCCAGTAGATTGAACTTATCTATTTTGACGGTCAAAGATGGGTTGGTTTGGGTTTGTTACATTAACACACCGTTTTAATTATCATTAACACACGAGTAATGTTGAGAATTTTCTTTGTAATTTCTTTGTGATCTATTTTTGAAGGATGATATCTAAGCTAAAATCTTACTTTTAATACATACTTACATTTAGCAGTATATATTCTAAGTATTGCTTCTAATCTTGAATATGTAAAATGAATATTTTTTAAAAAATAAAAATGAGGACCAATGCATTACTGCAGTTACGGCGATCGGGTGTAATTTTTTTTTTGGGGGGGGACAAAAAATTTATAGATATCTAAAAGTACACCGTAGTTTAGAGGGTAGACAACAAAATGCAAAAATTTAGTTACAAAATTAGCTAGCTTTCCCGGACACTATTGCTTTCTTACAATTCCTAATTTTCGGAGTTAAAATGTAAAAAAAATTAATGTTTCTTGGAACCAGCGGGAGTGGTCTCCCCTAAACTTTCTCGTATACTCTTTAGCAAAGGTGTCATTCCCCCACAACCACCACCAATTTGCGAATCTTCTATAACGCCCAGAACGCCATGAGTACCCACGAGTTTCCCTCGGCGAGCTCCAAAGGCGAGAGGCGGGTAGCAGCGGAAGTGAAACGCGCCATTACGCAATATGGCCTTGCACCATTGTATGATGAGAAAAAACGAATAGGCGATTTGAACGCATTTTTTTTCAACCGATTGAAACGAAAATTGGGCACGGATCTACAATTAATGCTAGCAGATCTCATACCAATTTTTATTTATCCAAGTGATAGCTTTTAGGAGTTATCGTGTTCACAAGTATACGATTATACAGACCGACAGACAGTCAACACTTAGACGGATTTGGTCCAAAATTTGATACCTACATTCCTGGTGATAAAACTGTGTACCAAATTTTATATATCTAGTTATTTAAGATTTTGAGTTATCGTGTTCAAATGAACACTGACAGACAGACAGACTGATTTCCCGTGGACGGACTTTGCCCAAAATTTGATAGAAATCAACAAATTTGGTGTAAAGATCACATATCAAATTTCATTCGTCTAGCTCAACCATTTTCGAGTTATCGTGTTCACAGACAGACATAGTTCCAAAATTGTGTTTTTCGGATTCAGGGAGGTCTAAAACGTGGAGATTCATCAAAATCTCGAGTTCGAATTATTTTTTGACGATATGACTTTGTATACTTTGTATGCGAAAAAGTAAAAAGTAGTGGCGCCCTCCCAATGTAATACTGGAAAAAGCTTCCTTTGTTTTCCGTAAACACTGGAATCACTCGTCTCCATTTATGAATTTGTTAGTACTTGATATGAAAGCAACGAGTGAATCATTTCGGTCTCTTTTTTTTTTCTCTCTCCTTTCGATGTGTTTCGTTTTCAGATGTCTAGACAGATTGGCGGCTATGCAAAACTTCTCGGATAATAAGTAAACACCATATTTTAAATACTCTTTTTTTGACTGAGATCAAAATTGTTTTCACTTTTGCGCGTCGTTGTTACGCGGCGAGATCGCCAATCCATTATGATTAGAGCAGACAGTACCTTCTTACAATCAATTTATCAAAGCTACAATTTTCCGTCAGGTAGCTTTCCTGAAAATTTTGAAAATATTTTACCTTTTTTTCGCTAGAAATGCAACGTTAATTCGTAAAATATGGCATACATAATTCCAAATTAAGAATTTAAATACATTAACCAAAATTTCATCTGCTGAACTTTTTTCTATTTTTTATGTCTTAAAGGAATTTAAAAAAAGATGTCCTATATGTGATAAGAGATACTTCGAATGAAATGAATTTCACTGGTAGGATTATGCTCTTCTGGTTTAAATTCAGAACCAAATTCAGTTTGAAGTATTCCTTTATTTCAAAATGTTACATTTTTCTTGTTCTGATAATTTCGATTGCGAAATGAAAAGGGAAAAACTTAATCTTGGCATAATGCATTAATAAGAAATCTGAACATTAATTTCAATTTGGATGAGGAAATTATTTGTGAAGTACACAATATTATGTATGAAATCTAGCGAGTTCATTTAAACAGCGATACATTTTTTGCCTCAGATTAAGTCTCGTGCCTAGAGTTGAATTCAAGACCCAAGAAATCGTTTTATTTTATGCAAGATGATTTTCAATGCTTTTGAAAGAAAAAAAACCCTGTCCAGATAATCAGATCAGTGAAAATGTTCTATATCATTGCGAGCTGTAGTGACATTCTGATGAAGAATATTTAAGAAGATTACCTGCAATTTCAATAACACACAAAGATATCTGAATTCCATCGACATTTCTTCTTGTACAGGCCGCGGTGGCCTAATGGTAAGGTGTCGGTTTTTAGGTCGGAGGGTTCCAGGCTCGAAACCCGATTTCACTAAAGATCCGCCGTGCATATGGGCCCATTGCATGATAAAGCATACGTACCATGGGCGCCCATGCCCGGGGGCAAGGCGCCCCCCCCCCTCAAGGAAAGGAAAAAATGTAGTGTAGTAACGTGTTTTTCTTTCAAGAAAATGATTTAAAAGTCGAAAAAGAATTAATGTTCAGGGAGGTCTAAAACGTAAAATGCGAGTTAAAATTTTGAGTTTGGCTGCGGAAAAGAGCGAAAAACCCTGGTTTCTAAGACAAAGTGATTGACTTGTTCGGCAGGAAGAAAAGAAATTTAGTTTGCTTTTTCAGATAAATATCAGTGCCAAATCCATAAACTAACCCATGCATAACAATTTGCCTCACAGTTTGCTTTTTATATCAATACCAGTGTAAAGTCTTAAAAGGTGTACATTTTTAGTTTGTTTTCTGTATTAAAGTATAAGGACTTCCCTCCTGCATTTGTGCTGCTAAATATTCACTGGCTTCAATAAAGTCGTTAAAATAACGTGTTATTCTTTTTTTATAGATTATGAGTACCGTGGCCTAGTATTTTAATAACAAGACAAAGTTTTGAACAGGGTCGGAACTGGAATTTTTTTACGGCTACTTACAAGTCGCCATTCATCTTCCAAAATATTAAAAAAACTCCAGACCCCCAGGTCTAGCCCCCCTACAAACTATCATATGGGCGCTCTTGATACGTACGGCGACAAATGTCCTCTCGCTGGTATGATGCGTAAGCTTGGAGAGGCGGTGCCAGCTCAGGTATCGTCCTCATCATCTGGCCACGGCTCAAAATTACGAAGTCCGTACCAAAATAGCCCTTGTGTTGCTTCAATACGGGACTTTAATATAACTAAACTAAGCAAATTATTTTATAAAGTGGCACTGGTTCTTTCATTAGATCCGTAAGAGTGTTTTTTTCATTTTCTATTTCAAGGTTGCAATCTTTTGGATGAAAATGGATAAGCAAAGCACGTTAAGTGACTATTCGTGAGTCAGAAATCTTTCTAGATGCAAAAAAATGACATCGTCTGATATGTCGTGATATTATAAACCATGTGCATGATTTAGCTTCATAAACAAACTTTCATACCAAGCAAACCCATTTTGCCATCATTTTGGCTATCGTTCATTTCATGTTATGCAAAACTTTTTAAATATTCTTGTACAAGTGCAACCGAAAACTAAAGATGACATCAGAGAAAATATCTAGGAAGAGTTTGTTCGTGCCGTGTGATTTAATACTGCACCGAGGCTTCCCAGTTTAAATTACGGGGCGACAACACTTGAACAAAAACAATAACTGGAATTTTGTTCATATCTTTTACAAACCAAAACTTCTGGTGTTTATTAATCCTCATTCTTATCGATATTATTGTTTTAGATATTATTAGAAGGACTGAATCAGATGATTTTTTTAAACGAAACGAAGTCAGACAAAACTTGTTTCATATCATCCATCTTCAGACTGATGAGCGATAAGGAATGTTTCAGTTACAGAACATGTATGAAACGCATTTAACAAAATTTCTTTTTAAGTAACTGTACGCACAACAACAGTAAAATCAAACGTAGAACTGTTAACGACTTCGTAGATCTTCATTATTGCTGCGGGACTTACATCCTTATTTAAATAAATTTAAAATATGTGTTAATTGTCATCACTTAGTAGAAAACTACAACTCATAGAAAATGACATAGGAAAAGATGTTACTCTGTTGTCTACTTTAGATTCCCGTAATCTTCAGAAATGCTTCTGGTCACTTTTCTTACAAAATTTAGCAAAGATTTGGAAAAATAATTCTATACGTAAATGTTAGAATGGAACGTTACCTTATTTTCCTAAAGATCTTTATCCAGTTCTTTGTATCTGTGGATCCATAATCTATCAGATTAACCAACCATTGTCATCAGTGGCGAATACGGGGGGGGGGGGGGATTGAGCTTCATCCCCCCGAGCTAAACCAAAATTCTTTATTTTATTTAAAATCACTACAACTGTTTTTTTTTCTTAATTTTCAGTTAAAAAATAACAAATCGCGACAACATTGTTTTCTTGCTTGACAGGCTCTAAAATTTTCGTACTTTTCTAGTCCTTCCACTCGTACTTGTAGTGTTGACGCGGCGAAAACATTTTTTGGCTAGTTATTTCATTGTATTTTTTATTAAATTATCGAAAGTATCGTAGTGTTCTTTATGATTCTTATTGTCAGGTGAGGAAAGTCTGTAAAGTTCAAGTGTTTTGGTTCACATAAGCCATGAGGTTTGGCATTCGTCACTAAGATACAAAATTTTTTTGACCTCAGCCATCCCCAAGACCCGAATCCTAGATTCGTCACTGATTGTCATCCAAACCTGATGAAATTTCTCCCGGTTTCTTTACCATTTTCCTTACAACGTTCTTGCGTGTAATTCTATGGTTAACTATACGATTATTGCAAAATGAATTTTATTTTTTTGTACAAGACATGCATAAAAGCACTAATTTTAAAACAATCAATGAACTTAATTTTATCACATAGTTTCCATTTTATTCGGCAACAGATCGAAATCTTTCTACTAACTTCTTGATTCTGTGCTCATAGAAATTCTAATCCTTACCATCAAACAAGCGCATTCTTATGGCATCATCATCACTGAAAGTTTTACAATGAGTTTTGCATGGATCGAAATAGATCATAATATAATAGCTCAAGGCCCGTGCCACCTGGTGGACTTCCCAATCAAGCTCCATTAATTTTTAATGATTCGCTAAACATGCTTACACTCTAGAATTGCCATGGTAAAACCCGATTCCTGAGCTTCCGTTTTTCTTTGATTGCTTGATACAGTTTCACCAGTTTTTAACAATACACATTTGAAATTGTCAGCTAGTTCCTTAGAATGATCTGAAAATACACATAGAAACTTTGTAATCCGGCTAAATAGCATAATCTTTTGATTCAATTTAACTTAGAGTAGGTTTGTGATGGCTCATCGCATTTGCTCCATAATCTTTCTCTGTTGATGTTGATAAACAATCCATTTTCTTTTTAATCAATGGATGGTTAATGATTAATCAATGGATGGTAAAAAGTGGATAGTTTTCATTACGTTTGGGATGCAAATCGCAAATCTTTTAATACTTTGGTTTAAGTGAATTACTTTTAGTGCAGGTGGGATCCAAATATCGAGCTTTTTCAATTAATCCGAGCTTTTGCAAATGCCTGTTGATGAACGAAAAATGAATTTTGAACCTTTCACTAATCTAATATTTTGAAATATTTTGATTCGAATCATTTATGGGTTTAATCACGTCATCAGTAGCTTCAATTGCTTCGATCGAAACAGTGGTCTCTTTTAGTGAAAAACTTGATAAACCAGCTCCAAGAAGAAAGCCCAAATATATATCTTTGGGAGCACCGGTATCTTACTTGCCTTTGAGAAAATGAAAAAGGAACATATGACGAAATTACTTGATTTTGTACTGCACGGGAAAGTGAAAATCAACACCTTGCTAACAGCTGTAAATAAAATTATATGCAACTTGTGCCAGAAATTAAGTTAAAGTAGCGGTTAATATATGTTAATTGGAATAAATATCATATGCATTGACGGCGATTCGTTGATCGACCCCCCCCCCTTTTGCGCGAAAAAATTAAGTTTTTATTTCATTTTAAAAAACTGAAAATTCTGTAGGTCACTTTTTAAATTTTATTGTCTACCCCCTGTAACTCCCAGTCGCCACCTCTGATCATATGATTAATTAAAATCCTCCAAAAAGATCACTGAAATCATCCAGTTGTGAATACTGAAATTCTACTGCAAAACCCAATGTTTAGAGAAATAGTGGAGTTAAGGGTCACGTGATAAAATACAAGTAACAAAAACGTACCGTGTTACAGTATTGATTATTGTTATAGTATAATCGAATCAGAATTGTCGAATTTTTGCGTTTAAACACTGCTATAATATTATTTTTTAATATGAGACGAAATAAAGGGTGTAGACAAATGAAGTGACACATTTCAAAAATTAATAATATAAAAAAAAAAGTAAAAATGTTGGAACTACAGGTTTTATTTTTAAATCAGAGCGCATCTCACAAAAAGGTTTTTTCAGCTAGGTAACGCGGCGTTACGCCGTTCTAAATTTGTTACAGTGAGAAAATTCAGTAAGTAATGGCTACCGATAAGCAGAAGTCGATGGGTGTTTTCTAGTTTCTTTTTTGTTTGTTTTTGTTTTCTTGAATATCACGAAAACTCTTCAGTTTTCACACTACATGTGAATTAACAAATTCAAGAGCGTGAATTTCCCTACAAATACATGCTTTTATTTTTCTTCCAATTTTAATATTTTCTCAGATAATGTCTCTAAACAAATTTTGATTTCCAGTAATTTACGACCCCCTAGACCACCGAAATGTCATGTTAAACATCTGGAAAAAAACTTTTTGAGATGTGCTCTCATTTAGAAAAAAATTCGTAGTTCCAACATTCGTAGTTTTTTTTTTAATTAATTTTTGAAATGTGTCATTCCATTTGTGAACACCCTGTATATCGCACAAAAAAATTCACTGATACCTTTAGTATCTGATAAATTCTTATTTGGATGAGAAAATTATTCCAAAAATTAGCATTCTTTCGAAAAACCAATTGCCATTATTAGAAGTATTACACTTCAAAAACACAAGCTTGGAAAGTGCCAGGTTAAGTTTGTAATTTTATGAATTATTATTTTTCACTTTAATTTGAAGAATATCGAACTTGATTTAAAATGTTTAAAGCTGCTAGGTAGAATAAGTCAGTTTTGCAAGGGTTTTTCTTCTTGGCGAAAATACAATCCGTTTTCTCTATAGACGTTTTCCTTTAGTTTCGATTACAAATTAGAAAATGAATTTTCTACTTTATATTTAACAAAATTTTGTGTATTTAAAATTTCCAAGTTGTATTTAAATTTTTAATTGAATTCTGTTTGGCAAAATATTTATAATCGCCAAAGAGCTCTTAGTTTTGTCTATTATAATTGGTCAAAATCTCTGAGGTACGCGCTCTTCCTCGAAAAAACGAACGCCCCTGAGTCTGTTTATAAATCTGGTAAACTATATGTTGTTTTATTTGACGTAATCGAATAAAACAATAATGGAACGGAATGAGCTTGCAAAAAGGAAGTTTTACCGGAATATAAGTTCCTGAGATTATTTTTAAACACGAACGGAAGTGTGAGTAGACCAGTGCGGATGTTACATGAATGAATCACGCATCAACTTCGTATATTGATAGCGAACACTGACATCATCTTCGATATCCTTCCCTCACCAGATCTTCCGATGGTGGGTCGTTGACTTTGTTTTCTGCAAACAAATGCGTGGTGGGGTGTAAATTTCCCCAAAAATGATCCGATGTGAAGAAAAGTGATTGACTTCAATCATAAGTAGAACGACGGAAATTTCTTCATTGGGAACGTTGGCATCATGTATACGCGGGAATTCGAATGCAATAAACTCTGTCTTCCGATGAAATAGATTCTTTGAAACCTAATGAATGCTTTTTAGATCGGAAACATAAAAATAGATGCTCAAAAGTTACAAAATCAAGAAGAATACGAAGAATTCAGATTTTTACTTTAGTTTTTGTCACATGGTATTCCAAGCTAGAATCAATACCCCACCCACTTTTGACATCCTGGAACAAAAAATGAAGCGAATGCATCGATTTCAGAATTTTAGTGCAATTTTACTATCTATTCCATTTTACTAACAGGAAGAATTAAATAATTCCCACCAAATCAGTGAGCCATGAGGACAAGCATGTCAGACAAACAAGAGAAATTAAAATTTCAAAATTAAAATCACTCTTTGTTGTTTAGAGAAGGATTCTGAGTACGGAAAGTCCGAAACTTATACTGAATGCATGAAAAATAAAACAAATACTCAAATAGCCGAAAGATTCTGTAAAATTCTTTAATTATTCATGGTGTATAGACATTTTTGTTCATGACAAAGATTTCTAAATCTGACAGACAGTCCAAGATAGTAGAAGCACTTATATACAGCTTATAATTCACTTATTCCACAAAAATAGGGAAATCAGACTTTATATCTAAGAAATAGCTATAAAATGTTTCTATTTTTTAAATCCTTGGTGGCTTGAATGATATGCAGTATGCTTGTCTCAAGTATTTGCTTGCAGTATTAACCCTTCAGATGTTTCAACTGCAAAGTTTGTGTGTCATTATTGAATATGGTGAGTTTAAAACCAACTAAATGAAATTAACGTATGCCAGATATTTATCACAGAGTTAATTTATTCTAACCATTTTCAACCAAGATACAAGCTCGATTTCCGTCAAGAAGCTGGTGCGATTGAATGAGATTCACTACAAAGACAAAGAATTCAATCAAGGAAATTCTGATCAGAAGCGACGACTAATAATTTTTTTACAAATGGTACACACTTCTGAAATATGAAGTCATGAGTACAATAATCATCATGGATACTACTATGTACAGTAGAAACAATTTGAAAGAAACTCTAGAAGGGCTCTTGTATTTTTCTTTTGAATGAAATGCCTTCATGTGATCTGATTGAGTCAAACTATAATTTGGTAACAAAAAGGCCGATTAATGGCTCATGAAAGCTACCTAATATACTCTACTTAATTCACGCTATGTTTTATCTACAACCAACTGAATACTTAAGGCTTCTTTAATCTTACGCGTTGGCATGACATGACGCCACCCCACACCCCTGGTGCCTATAACCTCAAGGGTTATCTAACCAGTTGGGTGGGTGAGTACACCAATTTCCCCCACAGGGCCCTGGGACCCACGCGAATGCCATACCCCGAACAACTTTAAATTCTCCCCTCCCCCATGGTTTAAACTTATGAAAAACCCCAAAACTTAAACTGACAGTTAACAGTGAATAATTCGATTAATTCACGTGTCATTGAAGTTCCATGACAAATTGCTAATTAATATCCAACAGCATGTTATCTTACTTTAAGCTGCAAAATCACACCATTTACTCTTTTGCAAGCCTGTTTGTTACCAAATTATAGTTTGACTCAATTAGATCACAGGAAGGGATTTCATTCAAAAGAAAAGTACAAAAACCCTTCTTTCTTTCAAATTGTTTCTGTTGCACATAGTAGTATCCGTGATGATTATTGTACTCATGACTTCATATTTCGAAAGTGTGCACCATTTGAAAAAAAAATATTAGTCGTCGCTTTTGACAAGATGAACACTGGAATGGCGAAAATGGCGTGGCACACTTAGTGTGGGTCATGCGAGCTTAAAGTTAATCCTATCAGAGGACTCTATCCATTGACCTATGAAATCACATATTCTATATATCTTTAAGTCCGCTGCAATTATGTCTCTAACCGATCAGTTATTCACTCTAGTGTTTTCGAAGTGTTGCACACTACCAAGCGAATAATATTGAGTGAAGTTACTTCTGAAAGAAAGAAAAATTCCTTTTCCATCGATTTTCCTCCCAACTCTCTTTTCTATAGATCCACATCTGAACTAATTCAATTTTATTGTTTTTATCTGTTGTTAGTGTTACATTTTACACAACAAACACTCGTTTTATATAGTGCTGTCTTTTTTTCAATGAGAATAAACTGTAAATGTGCTGCATAATATTGAAGTGCAAGTTATTTTCTTAAATCAAAAATTCAAGAACTGAAATTTGAACCTTTGTTTGAGGCAAATAGATCGTTAAAACTCGAAAAACATGATCTCTGATTGCAACTTCTCCCAAAGGTCAAATTTTTCTTTGGTATGAATTCTGTTTCAAGTAAGTAAATCTTCAAAAGGATTGAACGTCCTCTTTTATATTATTTTGCTAATTTAGGAAACATATTCCTGTACCAACAAAATATCATTCGCTTAATTCTGTTAATGAATGTAATACAAAAATTAAAAGTAACATTGTTTCGTTGGTAGTGTTAAAATATTAGCTATTATTGTTTGTGCAATATCAAGAAGGAAATCTGAAGCTTGATTAATTAAGATAATAAAATGAGTTCAGTGGAGTAGTGACGGCTGTGCAAGAAGAGTATAGGATGTCCCGGCGTTAGTCTTGGAGAGTGCCGTGAAGACTAAATAATACCGCATCTTTTTCTCTTTATAATGTCACACATGACGAGGGCGGACGAAATACAAAAGGCTATGGCCTGAGTACACTTAGACTTGCTACACCGCTGAAGGAGTTACAGGCAAAATATGTTATATCTGCCTTTATACTTGAATAACAAGATATCGCTGTTATTTTAACTATTGTAAAATATTCATACATTTGAGCGACTACTATAATCAGATTAAATTCATGAAAGTTAACTGAATATAATTCGTTGTATTTAACAAAACCATCTTCAATTATTCCCTTCCTCCTTCCGCGCCTCAACATGTAATGGCTCTAGCAATGGTTACAATTGCTATTTAGCAAATATTACCTAAGATTACGAAGGCAATCAAAAAGACCGGATCAGAATTGCGAAGAGAGCGAGCAATTTTTTTACCCCCACACCTGAGATAATGTGTTATGTCGTTTCCGACAGAGTTATCATTATTATTCCACTATTAAATTTATAAAATTATAGGTTTTATCAATTATTGATGCAATTAATACATTTAGACGTGGTTCAATTATTATTGAATCAAATAAAATGCTAATTTTACACGTGCTATTTTTTAAAAACATTATGCCTATTAAATTTACCTGTTACTTAATTATTTTAATGTTATATTTATTATCTGAAAAATAGATGTGAATTAAGTTAAAATGTTTTTTTATCACCAATATTAATAAAGAACAATAAGCATTTCAGTCACTTTCAGAAATCTATTCAGTTTCATGATTGATCGGAAGGAATTTCAGCACAAATCGTAAGAAGTCGTCGCGTTAGTTTTCGATTATCAGGTCGGCAGGATAAGAAAAGGGAGGTTTTGCCATTCATGAAAAAGTTCATTCACGATAAGAGCGGAAGCGCGCGCTTCCTCTGCGTCGAGGAAATTGTGACTCAAATCAAGTACGTCACGGCCACGTTTGGCAGCAAACTATACTTCTTTTTATCAAAATACACTAGCAAGGGAAGAACGAATTATTTTAATTCAATTTGATATTTGAGGCTCAAGATTTTCAGAATATAAGTTTTTTAAAAAAAAATTTAAGTTCGGTATTCAAGTAACAGATATTTATGACAGACATCTAAGACAGAAGATATACGACAGACCTCTAACACAATTTGCTCTAATTTTGGATCATGATTATGCGACGAGCGAGACGCTTGAGCTGGCACTCAACTCTCCAGACTTCCACGCCTTTCTTGGCATACGAACATTTGACCCACGTCAACAGCGTAGTAACTGATTTAGAACCATAAACACGTTAGATCATTAGTGAAATCGGATCTCGAAGTTGCCATCCTCCGTCCTCAGGCCACTGTACTCCTTCCTTCAAGGATGAATAAAATACTATCCAAAACCCACGCTTTTAAACTTGTAAAGTGAATGGGATTGAAGCGGAAGACCGAAATTTAAATTGTTGCCTGTACAGTTAATGCCACGATGACAGGCCTCCAGATATTGTTCCCTCCTCGCAATATGGGCCCTATTAAGTTGGGCATTCACAGTGAGATCACTCCACGCAAATGGCATGGTAGCACTCCACACCGTTCCAATTTTCAGCCAATTCATTTAGGTGGGTCATTCAGGGAGGATCCATGCAAACCACACCACCGGTCACTTCGATCCCCTAGGGCTACTACGCCTATTCCCCCGTTTTCAAAACGGGATCCCCCGCCTCGCTTTCGCGAGACAGCCTTACTCCCCCTATTCCACGGGTCTACATTTTGTGGTTTTCGCTTTTGCGAAAGAGACTCGCTCCACCTCCCCATGGTCATATTTAAGTTTTATGACCCAACGCTCCAAATGGAAAACAAACGAAGATGAAAATCCACACTTTTCGTCAGCACTACGCCGATTCTCATCGGATTTCGCATTGATGACGGGTTTTGGAGCAGTGCTCTACAATTCAGGCGAAGCGGTCTCTTCGTGCCTTTCCAGCTTTACAACGCACCCTAAGTAGCGAAATATTCCGTTTTGGAGAGGTACGATCTGTCCTGATCTCAAGTACTCTTACTCAAGTACTTTAAGTTAATCAGCAGTCAGCATTCAGCTTCTTGATTCCTTACGCACGCGAAAGAAAATTCAAAAAACATTTTAAAACAAAAGTCATTATTTTAATTTTGTAATGCATGTATTATTATTGTTTCTGCTGTTCTAGTCTGTAAGCATGAATCCCCCGCCATGAATTTCAGGCTGCACTTAGATTCCTGAAGATGGCCAAAAAAAAAAAAAAAAAAAAACCGACACGCAGTTTATTGCTTCCATGAAAGTTATTTTCAGGAGCTTTTCTTTGAAGAATACTTAAAAATGGAAACCGACCATCGTCTTATCATGGAAATCCGTCCATCAAGCGCTTACAGAAACCGTCTGTATTGAAAGTCTGTATAACAGTCTGTATCTCCTTTACTACTGTATAACAATGCAGGGGAGAGTCGCTGAATTTGTACCAGCCCCTAGATTATACCAGTATTATAACTTCAATTCTTTGAAATATTTGGGCCGTAAAATAGGCAAATTATTTTGTAACGAGGGAAGTGCGGTATATGAAATCATTTTTAAGAGAAAGCGCTACGCGGTTATAGTTAGAGAACAAGTATTTAGATTTAGGTTTCAGCAATTAATTACTATTTTATCAAGAGATGAAAAGCCCTTACGCTTTTTTAAAGTAAGTAGGAAAATGTGTTATTATATCCTCAGTTAGGAAATTTGCATGGCCACAATTTAATGATATTTTTATTAAACTAATTTAAAGATAAGCTTAGGGATTTTTTTTGTCTAAAAGTTGTCTAGATTGGACAGACATTAAGAAAAGACATTAAATGTTTCCTAGTTTTGTAATATTTGTGAGGTCACTAAGGGAGAAGAGGAATTTATACAGTGCATAAAATGCCATACTGTGTGCTGGGGTGAATTTAATAATCAAATCAGCCTAGCTATCAGCTTTAATTTTGCTTAAAGAAATTGGTGGTCGAATTTAGGAAACCAGTGGTCCATCATAGGAAACCAGTTTTTGTAATTGGACCGATGACACCATTTTTGAAGCTATTTTTTTCTTACCTCTAAGTGCATTACATAAAACGTTAATATCAGTGTTCTGAAGATAAATCAACCACAAAAAATAACAAAATTCGGTCACTTGTTTTTCAATAAAATTACTTCTTTTTCACTGTACATTAAAAAATCCATATTTGACAACCTTCCCCTATACCATAAAAATTTATATACGTTGTTATGCTACCAAAGTTTGAATTTTGGATAAACAAATTCGTATCAACGGTCGGTGAAGGGGGGGGGGAGAGAAGGAAGAAAGCATATTCTGGAAACTAGTTCTTACCGCATCAAAGAAAGAAAGAAGAAATGAAAAGGGAAAGAGGGAGACAAATTTTATTTAAAGTGTTTTGACTTAATTTCTGTTAACTAATACCTTATTAGACATAATTTCCCTCTGGACAGCTTTATTCTTACTTCGTAATTTGAGAAGAATTTTATTCCATACACATTTTAGTGCAGCAGTTAAACGAATAAGTCCTTTATTTCTTTGTCCTCTATATATAGACAAATTAAGAATACCATATTTTGAATTTAAATATTTCCCCATTCTGTTTTAAAATTACTATTATATTAGAATTTTGTAGTCATTTCAGAGCATCGTTTCTTACCATGCGACTTGCGTTTTAAATATAGAGACAGTTTATGTGGGTAGTATTCTGACAAAAAAAGCTAATAATTCTAAAGATTGAACTGATCAAGAAATAATACATTTAAATTAACTCTCTAAATCTCTTCGTGTATTTGATTTTCTATGTCACTTGATGCTTACAGAATGACGTACCGTTTTCCAGCGAATAAAAATTCTTAAATCCTCATTACCGCTGGTTTGTCTTGACGACCCTTCTCTGGTTGGACCTTGAGGTGCCGGGTAGTTCCTGTCACTGAGCGATTCCGGATGCGTTCTCTCGGAACGGTACCTGTTGCACTGGACGTCACCCTCCTCAGACGCAGTGGAATGGCCTGTCCAGGGACTGCATGCATTAAGTTGTCCGCGAGATCTTTGAAAAGATGTATTATGTGTAAAAAAAAATTGTCATTACTTGACATAGTGTGCTTTTGTCTTGTATAACAAGAATAGGTATGCGTTTTACCAGTCTGCTTTTGTATTATATAACAAGAATAGGTATGCGTTTTACCAGTCTGCTTTTGTATTGTATAACAAGAATAAGTATGCGTTTTACCAGTCAGCTTTTGTATTGTATAACGAGAATAGATATGCGTTTTACCAGATTTAGTACACACATCTATCTGAACATTGGCTCTGATAGAACATCGTAACATA
>BGPR01001030.1:292862-328105 GCA_013235015.1 Araneus ventricosus | reverse complement strand
GTACTCCTTTGATGTCAACAGGACGATTTTAACACATATCTTTCTTGGATAGAAAACAATCCCGGGTCTGCCTTTAATATTTAGTTTTCCGCAAAACTCATCATTGCGTCTCTCTCTTGACGTGCGTCTTGAAAGGACGAAAGCTCATCTTCGGTTATCAAGGATCCACAAGGAATTCGATCAACAGCACGGCACAGGTTATGTTAAACATCCGTGAATCCTCCAAGAGACGGATGAGGAGTCATTCATTCCAGCAAATGGGCGTGAACCCTTTCCCCAAACCACTTACCTGGAAATATTTTGGAAATTTTCCGGCGCGTGTGGACCCTAATCTCTCTCTATTTCAGGCAGGGGGTGGAGCAAATTCAGGAGTGGTGCTCGAAATGGAAAGAAGGGAGTAGTTTTTAAACTTTGTCCTTTACAGTAGGGCACGTGAGGCTCTAAGTAATATGGTGACGCTGCGTAATGGTAAGCTAGAACTTTATGTTTGTGAAGTCGCTGGTACGTTCTTCTTCCTTAACCTTTGTAAAGCATAAAGGTTTTTTTCTGCTAATTCTGCCAGAATTCTTTAATATTTCTTTTGACAGTGTGTTTATTTACAGATATGTGATTAATCAACAAATTAATATTAGTAATGGATTGTCTTCTGTTTCCTTATTTATAAATCATGGTTTAAAGATAAATTTTATATGATGAATGATTATAATAAAAAAATTTAATATATTTATCAAAAGCTTATTTAGGAATATATACCCGACGTTGCTCGGGGCAAAAATATTTAAGTCTCTTGTACTTCGGGTAGACAAAGGCATGAACACATCTTTAACATCGTGAGTGTTCTTTGTAGGCAAAAAATGAACTCTTCTTTAAAATGTCGATACCAGATATCATTTTTTCGATTGAAAACGGTAATAAAATTTCCTACGAATTTTTTAAAAATAAAACTGTTTGAAATTTACACAGGTTCAATACTTAATTCTTTTCCCCCCCCAAATAACTGATCAACCGAGTTAACTGCAACCATGAATCTGTTGTTTAGGTAGGGGAAAGTGGGGTAAAACCGGGTAGCTAAGATTCGAAAGCCTGTTGGATCTTAAATATTCGACATAGAGCTCTCAAATTTTATTAAAATATTCATTGTTTATTTGAGTACAATATATCTTTCCAGAAAAGCCAAAGGTTCATAAAAAAAGTCAAACTACCCGGTTTTACCCCGCTAGTAGGGTAAAACCGGCACATATGTTAACGTTATGGGAAATTAGGAAAAATGGATTTTCATTGGAAAAGTTGCAATCATTTTTATTTTACATGACAATTTAAGAATATTAGTTACAAAATTCACCTGTAAGGCAGTTGTCTTCTACTTCCGCATCACTGCAGCTTTTGTGGGCATAGCGCAGACATTTTCTACATTGGATTAACCCTTTCCTTAATTTAAATTAGAAAATTCATTAAAATATAAACAATGAACGTCTGATGTGCTTTTATTGTCTTCATCGGAGGAATCATCAATACTGACTGTCCCGGTCTTACGCCACTTGGAGTACCGGTTTTACGCCGGGTGCAGAGGTTATAAAAACTAAATAGAATCGCACAATTATTGGAGTAAATCCTTATTGCTTGATAGGGTATAAATTCTTAGTAAAAGTACAATAAACTGGACTAAATATAGTTTTTATAACTATAATGATCTTCAAGTAAGGATAGTTGAAAAGCAAATGAACATTAGGGAGCTGACGTCTTAAAACAAATAAACCTTCACAGAGGCAGTGAATTCAACAGGAACATCACGCCACTATGAATGCTCCTTTTTCTTGACTTGTAGAGGGTAATTTCGTATCTGTTTTATAGATAGGAAAAATAAAATCACCAGAATCGAGCGTTCCCGGTTTTACCCCACTCTCCCCAATATTAAATTGAGTATGCGTGACAAAATGAGATCACTTGGTGAGAAGTCTCAGCAGTAAGTTTCAGATTTAGAGTTGGCATCGTGAAAGCAATAGGAGATACGTCACATCAACTCATTGTAGAACATCATCCATTTGACAATGCGACACCCTGTTCACATAAACGCTAAGAATAGAAAACCTACAACGCACGATTCTATACATGATTTCCAACACTATTACGCTACGGATCAATTTAGAAAGGATATAATTTATCTTGTACTTTCGGCAGAGGCGTTTTAATGTCACAGTGATTAGGAAGTTGGGTTTTTTTGTCGTAGCACTTATCAAAAGAGTACCAGGTCAGCTTGCACTACAGCATCAGATTAGCGACTATGGTGATTGAAGGGAGTGTCCTTCAAGGTCTATGAATTTATCTTAAAAGATTCTGTCTTGTGGATCTGCTGTAAAGAGTAGATGTATGAGACTTCTCCGACAACGCTGTAGGACCTCTTATGCCATTAACGGAAGCTTGTGTTTGTGTAACACCTGACTTGTTGCAAAACTCGTAGCTCAACTGAGAGTTAAGATATGAAGTGTATCTCATGGAGATGTAGACTGAGTATCGACGTTAAATGCGCTTACCGAAACTAGTTACTCAGAACTGAATGATTTGTATAGTAATAGTGTTGTGAACAAATAAAGGAGAGTTGCATTTTTTGTATTCTTAGCATCAGTGGCGAATCTAGGATTCGGGTCGGGGGGGGGGCTGAGGTCATAAAAATTTTGTATCGTCGTGACGAATGTCAAACCTCAAGGCTAAAGTAAACCAAAACTCTTTAGCTTTACAATCTTTACTCACCTGACAGTAAGAATCATAAAGAACAATACAATATTTTCTATAATTTAATAAAAATTACAATGAAATAACTAGCCAAAAATGTCTTCGGCCGCGTCAAAGCTACAAGTACAAGTGGAATGACTACAAAAATAGGAAAATGTTCGAGCCTGTCCAAGCCGGAAAGCAATGTTGAAACGTTATTATTATTTTTTTAAAGAAGGAAATTAAGAAAAAACAGTTTTAATGATTTCAAATAATATCAAGAATTCTGGCTTGGCTCTGGGGGGGCTGTAGCCCGATAGCCCCCCCCCGGATTCGCCACTGCTTAGCATTCATGCGTGTAATGTATTTTCATACTAATTCGATGACGTTACGCAAGTTTGTGCTCGGACTTTTGGTCGTATCTCCTTTCGTTTTCAAGAAAGGTACAACGTCGTAATTGGCCGGTAGGAGGTAGTGTTCCTTAAACATCGATAGACTATCGATACTATCGAAGCCAAGTCGATAGTATCGGATTTTCGAAACTGTCGAATGAAGTAATCGATAGTATCGCCTTTCTCAAAACCATCGATACTCAATAGTTTTCTCCCGGTAATACAATCGATAGGCGCATTTTCTACAATGCGATAGTGTAGAAACTTCGATCGGAACTATCGATAGTTTCTACACTATCGATAGTGTCGCCGGGGAGAAAACTATCGATAGTTGAACTATCGATGTTTAAGGAACACTACTTGGAGGTTATGTAAGATACTTCATATATCGAATTCATAGTTTATCGGAATCATAGTATAGCGAATAACTATTTTACTATACATAGGCAGAATATTCACAGCTATAGTTGAGGCGGTTATTTGTGCTGAAAAGCATTGAAGCATGTTTTTTTATATATTCTGATTAAACAATTCGAAAATCGTTGTATGCATTTTAAACTCTGAAATTTGTTGCCCGAGCGTCCTTCATGCATCTAATTATTAAATTTTTAAACTAATTAGCTAAATTGAAATCATTCATAGATGTTAAATGGCGCGATATTCTACAAACAACGTAAGTATTCTTTGGAATCACAGTTGAAACCATACGACAATGCATATTCAAAACAGAATGCGCCATCTAAATAGGTTGTAAAGAAAACAGCACATTTAATGATTATAAAATGATTCGAATATATCATTTCTCTCTTGAAAGGTAACGTTATATACTTAATTCAAACCTATATTAATGCTATAAGTACTCAATTTGAATTGTGGAATTTTAATAGTTAATTTTTATACATATATTATTTTATTGCAGTAGAAATACATAGTCTATATATGATATTCCCTGGAAAACGTGATGATTTTTTAAAATATTCATTTTCATAAAATTATTAAAAGTTAATGCCCGAATTTTATAAATATGACTCATCTAAAACATAAAATCCGAATAAGCAAATCAATTAAACTAAAAACTCTCAAACTAAATGATAGTCTATTATTTCTTCTCCTTACTTATAGAAAACTTTATCAAATCAGGAAAATCCTTTTTTCCTTAAAAATAGAAAGAGGAATGATGTTCGAAATTCATAATATTTCCATTAGATAGCTTAGCAAATTGCCCACAAACAAAGTTTGATTAAAAATACGCTTCAATATCTAGAAAACAAAGTAATTCAAAAATAGGGAATATATCTGCTTTAAAGATGTAAAAGCATTCTATTAATAGCTCAAAATGTTTGATATAATGTTTGTTCATAATCTTCTACAAACGAATTCGATGAAATACTACATTTAGAAAAACAAACTGACAAGTTCAAATATTTTTTAATATTTTCTAGAAATCTATTCCTATATGTGAGCATTAAACATTTATTTAAAATTTCCCTACATCTGCTTATCATAGCTTTTTAAGAAATTGCATCTGTTTGCTTAGCAAATTGCAAAAGTTAAACATTTCATCTGAAAACTGCATCTAGTTAGCGTACAATTTTATTTCAAAAAAACATTAGAGAAGAAAAAGTGCCATAATACAGTATAAAAAGTTTTGAATTCATCTCTTCAGGAATTTCTTCCTTTAACAAACCTTTCAGGTTATATATATATCTGAGTTTGTCCAAGGTGGAATAACTACAAGTTCCAGAAACAGCATTCCTGAATCAGAATGGTATTGATCCTGAAAATCATATATGCATGTGACATTGATTGAGTTGCCTCCGGTTTTGTTGCAAAGCTGCAAAATGACTGTGCTAAAGTATTTCTGTTATCAAAAGAAAATCCGACTCTATCAGAATGCTCTTTAGTATGACTCCAAGAAACTTTGAAAAAAAAGTACTTTCATCATCTGGATCCTTTGAAAGTTATTTTTCTTTATTTGGGAAAAACACATGAAGAATTAACCAGCGCAATTTCATTTTTTTATAAAACAACATAAATTCTAAAGTAGTTTTTTAATTAAAAGTCGTTATTAAAATTTTTTCGTTATAAATGTAATCAAGAAGCGTTTATTCTTCCCATTAATTCTTTTCAAGACAGATAATTCAGCTGGATTTGAATGTACTTAGATGAGCGCTCTATCTTAAAGGGTTAAAAACTTAGTTTCTTAACGATAATGAGTCCATCTAGCAAATAGCCATAAATTCAATACCTTTGGTTCTTCATGAGGTAGTCGGCGTACTGTAGCTGAATCTTTCATCAGTTCGTAAAGGTTTATTTATTTAAAGAAAAGAACACTACAGAGAAAGCTCCATTTACAGGTGCTACAATAAACACAATAAAAGAACAAAAATACAACGAGTAAATACATAAAAATCCTTAAAAAAACAAAAAGTAGAACATGCAGAATACATAAAATCGTAAACTTATAAGCAACGTATATACAATTAAAAAACGAAAATATGATAATCACAAAACTTTAAAACCACACCATGACACCAAAAAGTCATTTTTTTAAATTGTAAGTTCATTTCAAAAGGCAAGAGTCAAAAGTCAAAACACGTAAAACACAGAGTAGCTCATAAAAAAACACACATTGGTGAGTTTAAGGTTTAAAAAAAATAGCACTTGAGATAAAAAAATCAGACTTAATGATAAAAATAATTCAAACCGGCGCCATAAAACTGAGTACAAAAAAATTGAAACCAATAAAAAATCATTAAAAAAAAACTTGGTCGAGATTACATAGAACACGGAAAATCAACATAGCAAAAATCTAAAATGTTGTTAGAAAGGCAAATAAAATCATATCATGTATAAAAGATGCAAACATTTCGACTTCAAGCACCCAAGAGATATATTAAAAAATGTCAATAGAGAACGTGTTAAAAATTTTGTGAAAACATAAACGAGAACCTGTTAATATAATTAGAATTTTGAATCTAAATTTGGGAAAGGAACTTGGTTTCCTTAAAAAACTACTGAGAGGCAAAGGAAGACTATTGAGCCTATTATATCATAGAACTCAATTGAACCATTAATCTTTTGTAAAAAGAAAAGATCGCAGAAAACATCTCTGTCTGGGCATAAACTAGGCATATAAAAATATTCGAAGGACTGAAGAAGATACATCAAGCAAGCAAGTAAATCCATTTGTTTTTTTTGTAAGTAAATATCTCAAGAAGTTGTTTTGTATTCGCTCAATAATTTCAGTTCTGTTTCGGTAATTGGGATTCCAGATAATACTGCAGTACAGTAGAACCCCGGTAATCCGGACACGCGTTAATCCGGAACCCTCGGTAATCCGGTCGGTCCATGGAGAATGATGCAAACCCAAATCCTGCGCTGATCCAACCCATGGATCAGAATGTTATTCAAAATATCAAGCTGAGATATCGCAAGTTGCTTCTTATGACGATTCTCAATGATCCTCTGCACAATGAAAACTTGGAAAAAACAGACAAATGTAAATTTAAAAGATGTCGTGTTCAGTCTTGCTAACTGGGCATCTGTGTCTACATTGCTGATCAAGTCGTGGAAAAATGTGTTCCCAATTTTATTGATTCTGTAAACTCCATGAAAATTTCTCATTCTGAGGCTAGGGCGGCACTCAACACTTCATTACAGTGGGCTGAAGAGCAAAATTTTGAAGCACACGGAAATTATACTCCTCAGACGTTTAAGAGATCGCGCATCTAAATTAAAAAATGGAACGGCCGCGCAAAGAAAAATCTCTGACTTTTTTGGACACTGATTATGTTCATTCACTGGCATATGTAGTAATTACGTATGTACATATCATGTTCATGCTGTATCATGTTCATTCAATTTATCCATACAATGTTAGTTCATACAAATATACCATAGTACCTATACATACAATTTTTGAAAAAAGTGTTTTACGTTATTTTTTAAAAACCTCGCTAGTCCGGAAATCCCGCTAATCCGGACGTCCATGTGCCTGAATTCGTCCGGATTACCGGGGTCCTACTGTATTCCAGTTGGGAACGAATATGAGCGCAATACAAGACCTTGAGGGTAAGTTCACTGGAAAATTCTCTGGTGCTACGCTTAAGAAATCCAAGCCTGCGATATGTCTTAGAGACCATGGTATCGATGTGTTGAGAAAAATCAAGTTTGGAGTCAAAGATGATCCCAAGATCAGTGACTGTATTTGAGTGTGATGAAACAAGATTGTTAGAGCTCAAGAGTTCATCAGTTTAATCACTGGATCACCACGAGTACGTGGATGAGAAGTCGCTGGATAAGCAAGAAGGGTCTCGCTCCTTCTTAAGCGTAATAATGATGGTGCGGCTAATACGACCCATCTCAGAAAACGGGTCGTGGTGCGGGGGTCGTTGCATGAGCTGCTCGTAATGGGGACTATAATGCATTCGGCCACAATGCCGTTGTTTTTGTCGCAGCTACCGGTTAATTAGTATTACCCGGATACCAGGCAGGGCAGGGTTTTTTCATTGCCCACCTCGACCCTGCTTACCCAAAGGGTGTAAAGCATATGACAAGTCGACGGGAAGAAAAATTCCAATACAGATATTAAAGTAATACAATACAAAATCATAGAATAAAATAAAATACAAAGAAGTAGATAATACAATACAAAAATATAAGTAAAATAATACAATAAAAGTATTACAATACAAAATACAAATGTGAATATAAATATAATAAAATACTAACAACAAACATAATAAGTATCTACAAACATAAATAATAGCTAAATACAAATAAGCGTAATAAATAAAAAAGCATACATAAAAAAACAAGAAATGAAAATTTTATAAAATCTAATGAAATATAAATAATATAAAATATATTATTAATATAATAATATATAATATAATATATATTAATTATTACATGTTATTAATATATATTAATTATTAATAATATATATAATATTATTAATAATTAATATATATTAATATATTATTATAATAAGTATAATAATTAAAAAACCCGAAGTATGAGATATAATTTAGAGAAGAGAGACAGGAAAAAAATCTAAAAAAAAACAATTTTGAAAAAGAAGAGAAACAACAATAAAACAATTTCTATAACACAATTTAGTGGGAAAAAAACCCTATACAACAACCAGAATTCTGTAAGGTTCTCTTTATGATAATCATAGATCAAGAGACTGAACCCTTGTGAGGATTCAGTTGCATCATAAATATCTCATGCAACAACACTTTGTCCTATTCTGTACACGTTCTGCCGTGCACGTACATTACAAAACAGATTATAATAATTCAAAAATTAATTTTAGAAAATTCAACACAAGAACTTTTCTTAAATGATTTACTGAAGCACCAATATATCAAAGTGTAGTTTGGAGATGGTTTTGCATCTCATAATTGCGCCCAGTTATGGCCCATTATCAACTTTATTTCCCATAAGTTTTCTTAAATTCTTATACAATCGGGTACTGCGCGCTCTTTTATTTCATAGAATTCTTTTTCGATTAGACTAGATAATCACCATAAAAGAAATCTTTCATTGGAAGTTGGAGTGATAACTAAAAACTCTCTTCTATATATTCATTTTAATTCGCGATGAGAACCCAATTTGCTGTCTAATTAATAAATTGCGAACCGGCTTGCTCATTACTTTCTTATAATTAGATAAAAATATGTTAAGCATTAGAAGAAATTTTAGATTTCTGAGATACACAGTTTTATTTTTTGGAGAAATTGCATGAATTGTAGGAAAGTAAAATAAGAAATTCAAAAATGTTATCAAAATTAAATCTTCTAATAACTACAAATTTCCGTATATATTAATATTCACATCACTTCAACTTTAATTATCATAGAATATAATTTTCTAATAAGCATAGTTAAATTTAAAAAAATGAAATATTGTTTCTTCACTCCAAGTCGTTTGAGGCACTACAGCACGGATGACTATGTGAACAAAATTTAATATCAATAATGTTTCATTCCCTTAAAAACACTGCATATGTATTTTAATAAGTAAAAAACTCATTGGGAAGTTTTTGTTGGTAATAATTTTTCCGTATCCTAATCCTCATATCTCAGAAGTGATTTTCCTGTTCCACTATATTTCAGATGCAATGATGGAAACCAAAGAAAATTTGCATATTTAAACTTTTTCAAATATCTTAAATCATCATTGATAGTTCCCGTCTACCAAAACTACCTTTGAAATCGATTCTAAATCATGTTCATCTGAAGATATAAATGATAAACGTTTCTATCATTCAGATATTCTTTTATCATTCTACAATGGTATATATCGTTACGAAGCTATAAAGTCGCTTCCTTCAGATGCTAAACTTGGCGACTAATTTGGCGGCCTTGGCGGCAAAGTTGGCGACTTTGGCGACAAAAGGAATGTTCTAGAAGGACCTCGAACTTTCAACCTATTTCTACTGGTTTCATGAATTTTCTAGAGATTACGTCACTTCCTACGTAATGAAGTCACTTCCTACTGAAAGGTATAAAAGCAAACTCTCAAGCCAAGAGTAGTTAGTTGGATTTTGATCAGCAAGCAAGCTGGTGAGCTAACAAGAAACCTTTGAGCGCTGTGTTGAGATTTATTGGTAGTCTCTGTTGTGAATTTTTACTAGTGCTGTGTTAATACTTGTGCTACGTTTCTTTGCTTAGAATATTTGTGAAATAAAGAGCTTTATTTTTTAAATCCTGCTTATTGGACTGCATTCCCGTACACCCACAATACGATTTTGTAACAATATCCTAGGTGCGCCGATTTGCATACAAATGTACAAAAAAATCTTTAAACTATGCCGGTTCTTCATAATTTTTGAGTTCATGCTAATTCTTGTTTGAAGCATTTACGCTTTACACCTTGTTATTTGTTTAATATGATACATTTCCCTGTAACCAAATATACCTAAAAATTGATTTGATGCAATAAAAACCAATAATATTTAGAACCAATTTGTATCACAACATTGTGTATCATTTAAATACGTACTCTTCAAAGAATTATCATAATAGTCGTCTGAATACCAGTTTGATATTCGATACCAGCCGATCTATCGTTGAGCTGAAAGCCATTTAAGATACATATGAAATCACCCCTATGAAACTTTACATTCGCTTTTCATACATTCACTTCAATAACTACCTCCAGATAAACCTCTTAGAAGTGCCCATTTCATTAGGAGATATCCACTGGGGATAAGATTTCCCTGCTACCAGCACCGATTAGGAAATGCACGTCCTGTCTTATTTACTGATTGCCGTTAGAAATACTCGTAATTAAAATAATTCGAACAGACATGGTCACGGAATCTGCGCCTTTAATCTCTACTATGTAAAATAAACACATGAGCAAATGGAACGAGTTGCGAGTTTATTAAAGACTAGTTGTTATGCCCGGTTGCTCGGGATTAAAATACTTTCAAGGCTAATATGTTTGATGTTAAAAACTACTTTTGTATAGAAAATTACAATACCCAAAATTCTTTTATCTTCTAAAACGTTTAATAATTAAAATGAGAATAGCAATTGAAACAGACGATTTTTAAAAACCGCCAATAGCTCATTTTATCCATAAGTTATTAATATTTGTTTCATAGATACTTTAAATTTTGTTCATAAAACTTGCAGTATAAGAAAGATTTTAACGGATGTTTTGGGACAATTAGTTAAATAGTAAATTTTTAATTAAGAAAAAGCGTTGAAATAAATATGAATAAAAAATAATAAAATTATTCTTCATCCAGAATTCTTCTAATGTGAGATAGCAACAGTTCTTCTTATGTATTCTTGTTCTTCACCAATGAAAAAAGTGTTACAAATTATAAATTTTATACACAATTTAAGTTTTGAAAAATTTTTAAAATGAGGGCAACGAATTGAATGGAAATGAAACTTGTGTCATGAAAAGATAATTTTTTAAACTTTAAATATGTGTAAAAATAGTTTTTGTGACATAATACATATTTTCGAAAAATATCACGGAAAATGCCATATCTTGCTTAATCTCCAATTAACTGCAATTTTAATAAGATTAGGGCCTTTAAAAGTTCATGATCTTTCTCGTCTTATATAAAATATATTTATAAAAATAAGCAAAAATTTCAGAAATAAAGGTATATTAGTTCAAAGTCTAATCGTTGCCTAGCAAAGCAGTAGCAATAAATTTGTGTTATTTCAAAATCGTCTGCAGGTAATCAATTATTTATTATATTTTAAAAAAATAGTAAAAGTTGAAGAAAACATTTAACAAATATAAAATTCGTATCATTGAAAAGGTAAAATTTTGAGCTTTAAGATGGTATAAAAATATGCTTGTGGAACAAATTGCACCAAAGTTATTACGGAAAAATGGTTTCGGTTAATTTCTAATTAACTGACTGTTTAATTATCATTTGCACTTTGAAAAGTTCACAGTAATCTTCCCCTTGTCGGACTTGCCACCCTAAGAATTCCGGAAAATCAATGAAAATATCGATTTTCAAATTTGGAGTGGAAAATGATCCTTCAACCTTTGACTTAATAATCTGAAAATTTCAAGACAATCAGACAAATATTTAGTGAGATATGAAGTTATTTTGTCTAACATTTCATCACGTGCCACGCCCACCTCCAATGTTTAAATTATGCATATTTCATGTGCATGTTGCAAAGCCACCTAATTTTTTCCATAAAAGCAAAGCAAGATGGTTGTTTCAAATAGTAGCGGTTTAATTTTTGTTTGTTTACTCTTTTACTGCTTTCGCGTCTTTATTATTTATTCAGTATATCATCATCATCAATGCTTTCGCTTCTCATTTTGTTTGAATTTCTCACAATCAATAAAATTTCAATAAAATGGTTTTAAATTTTTTGTCTGTTATAATAGATATTTGATAAATAGTACTGCAGATCATTTATTAAATATTTTGTCTAAAAAAATGTGAAAAAAGTGAAATTTTTCGCATTTTTTTTTAAAAAATTCTAATTATCCGTATAAATGATGATGATGCTAATTAATAATTATAGTAATAATAAATATTAATAAAATTGATAACTTAGGATTTTCAAACGTCAGGTTATTACTCTGAAAAAAAATAGCTTGATATAAGTTGTTTTTATCACAATTTTATTGTTTTTAAAACTTTAAACCTGTTTTTCTCAGTTTGGTTTTTTCCAAAATTGTGTCTGCTACAAAATGCTAAAAGTCGATCTCTTTTCATTCTAATTACTTGAAATTTTTCCTGTTCACTCACAAATGCACGCTTAATAGAATTAGGGATGGATTTATAAACATTTTGATTAGAAATTTTTTTAAAATGTGCAAAGTGAAAAATTCTGATATTTTCCAAAACTTTTCACAAAATTTTGAACAAAATTTTTTTCTCTGAAACTAACGTAGATATTAACAATAGTATCCATATTTCTGTTAAGTACATTGAGAGGTCCCTTTCGAAAAGATTTTGAGCAAAAATATTAAAAATTGTATGAGAAGAAGCATTTTAAAAAAAAGCTTAATTTTTTTTTTAAAAAATTAAAATTTTAAAATTTGTAATTTTTTAAAATGAAAAATATTTTAGAAATTTTAGTTTCTGCACAGTGTGTATCTATCTACTACAAAATTGAATAAGTTTGATCAAAATTGTAGAAAAAAAAATTTGGGGGTGCCAAGTCCCCTTAATAAGTGTGCAAATTTGGTTGAAATAAGTGCCGTGGTTTAGGAGGAGATGTGGAACATACATACATACAAACATACATGCATACTCACAATGGCTTTTATTTATATTAAGATTTGGGAGGAATCCAGCAAATAAACATTACACTTCGATTTCTCACAAAACATAAACAAGTGGATTCATTTGATGGTCTCAATGATTATCTTCCTTCATCATTTTTAACCAAATATTCAGTATTCGTCTCTCACTATTAACTCAGATAGTTTCGAAAGAATTTCAGTAATTTAACAGACGTCTATAGATTCATTCGTTCAGTTTAATGAATGTTTTGGTATTTCTCTTTCAGATGATCTTCTACATGTCCATTTATATCATCGATGTAACGCGTTTAACATGCTCCCAGGGTAAAGAGGAGATTCTTTAAAATGAAATGAACTAGCTTCTTATGCGTCTCTCATCAGGCTCTGAATCTCATTTATAGAAAGGGATTTTAATTAATTAGAATTTTCTTCGAATCTCTTTATTGCGATGTATGTTTGTATACCAAAATCATTGTTACCACTCTCAATTCTACTTCTGATCGGAAATGTGATATCAGTTAAGAGTTTTAACGTCTTAAAGTAAATTGCTTTTCTTTGAAACGCATTTTGAAATAGATATCGTAATCCTGGCTCTTTTTAGATATTATTGTATTTCTCTGCCGTTGCTACAAGCAACAAGAGAAAGAGAATGCGCTGGACATATTTCTAGAGATACACAACAGGATGTAATGATGAGGACTTTTCACATACCCGGATGTCTTTTAATCAACGCTGTATTGCCGTAGATAAATAAGGGGCCAACGGACATTTATAAAACTTTTCGTACTCGCAATTTTCTATGGTTCACTTTCGGTAAACTCTTAATTGTATTTTTAATCGTTTTTCTTTAAAAAATTGACTTATTTTATATTTGTAAGGATGGAATTTTGTAATCGATTCTTCCCATACTTCCTGATGCGCTATAGTTTTGAAATTGGGCATACTTGTGTGCTCTGTATAAAAGTCCATTTTAGTAGTTTTCGGACTTAATTATCATTTAGTCCATTAATTAAATTAACATTTTATTCCATACAAATGACACCACATGGTACAGAATTCGAGAAAATATTGAGTTCAAGGATTCATAATATTTATGATTTATTATAAATGGTAAAGACTAAAATTAAAAAGAAAAAGAATATGGAGGCCTTTCTAGGAGGGTGCCATTTTTTTCTCTTGACCGAATCGGATCGGCAATATTTTTAGCCATTTTTTATGGCAATTTTCATTTCCTTTTTGATTTCGGATTGAAAAGAACTTTGGAATGAATAGGGAATAATAACCTTTGTTGCTGAAAATCCCAAAAAACCCCAATCAAATCAAATCATAAAATTAAAAACATATTGAAACAGGAAAAATCTACTTTTAGTACATTGATGAAAATTTGTTTTAAAAAAATGAGTAATTCTTTTAGAAAAAGCAGATTATTTTTTATTTCAATCAAACAAAATGGAATATTTTTTTAAATCATAAAGATTTCACTAAAATATAGTTATAATATATTTATAGTTATAGTTATAGCTAAAATATAGTTATAATATAGTTATAGTTATAGTTAGAAAAAATATAGTTATTTTTTTATAGAATAGGCTATTTTCAGATTTTGTTGATATTTAAAAATTGTCACTGAGACCATTTCAATGAACTCCCTGATGCCCGATTTCTATCTGTACCTCAGAACTGCTAGACCGAAAACAAATTTCAACACTGCCGTTGCGCTTATTGCAGACACGACTCCATTCCTCTGGAGATTAAATAGTCATTTCCACACAGTCTAAAACGTAAAAGGAATGGAATAGCTGATTGAATCGTCATCGATTTTCATGCAAAGCGAGAAACAACAATCTAAAGGGAAAGCGAGAAAGAGAGAGCGTTTATTGGGTTTCCTGCCATGATGATGATTTAGGGATAAAGGAACGAATTTAAACGAGGAGACATAGAGCGCGTAATTTTCTCATCCAAAGCGAGGAAGGAAACTTTCCATGCGATATTTTTCGCCAGTTCTTTTAAAAAATAATAACCATAATAAATAATAGTTTCGGATGGGGTTGCAAACCTGTAAAAATGCAGTTTTGTTTCTCCTAGAGATTAATCTTTGTAGACTATGTTTACACAAAAGAATACATTGATGTAAGTGTGGGTAGAAAGTATGTATTTAGTTAATTTGCAGACATACAAATTCAGTGCTTAGAAACAGATGATTTTAAAGAATATTTTAAATGATCTAATATAAATTCATTATGCCATAAGTTTTTTAAAAAAATTTTTATCCCTTGGTTGCATTTCTACTCATATTATTTTCATTTTTCACTTAAATTTAAAAAAAAGACACTAAGCTGACGAATAAGTGATTCATATAAAGAAGACCTCTTTAAAACGACGTTTCCGTTCCTTGAACTAATATAAGGAACTGGATTGATTTTCCCATATTGTGCTACTGAGCATAGCTACTGGTTGCTGTAGGGAATTGTTTTTCTATTCAGTTTACTTCCTGAAAGTTTTTCCTGAAACTTTCCCCCCCCTTTGAAGTGGAAAAAGGAAATTTCGGTGGAATAAATTAGATAATTAGTTACCGTTTTGAAAATACCCATTACAATTGATACTAATCGATAATAATGCATGAAGAATGATCACTGTTATTTTCAAAAACAATATACAGGGTGTCCACTCAAGTCCTTCTACCGCACATTAACGTGAGAACGGCGACAACTATTGCCACGAACTTGGTGTCTAGGTATAGTAAAGTGACAATGCCCTACACGGTGAGAACGATTAAAGCGCCACCTGGCAGCAAACAACGGAGTAAGAAAGGAACGAAGATACGGGACAGTCTAGATTGTAGACAGTCTTCTATTAAGTACGAAAAGACATCTAGTGCACATTAATACGAAGAACAGGATGCTTAAAATGCACATTTGTTTGTTCTCAATTTACGAAACTGTGACTTCTCAAAAAGGGTTAAAAAGAGGAAAAAAAAAAAAAACAACTACTTATCACAAGATACCTTTATTTTTGTGTACAAACTGCTTTTCGTAATCTACAACAAATATTTGGGCTCTTGTTTGAATTTTACTTTGCACGCTTTTTTAGCATATCAGTTGGTCCGCTATCACATCTTCTGTAACACGTCATCGAAAGTCCTGCGAAAGTTGGTGGAAAGGTCCATACACCTACTGTTTTAGTTATTCCCACAGAAAAAAGTATAATGGTGTCATTTTTTGTACCAAAAATAAAATTTTCTCTATGTCTTATGACATCACAATTTCGGAAAATGCGAACAAACAGATGTGCATTGTAAGCGGTCTGCTCTTCGTATTAATGTGCACAAGGTGTCTTTTCGTACTAAATCGAAGACGGTCTATAAATTTGTAATTGACTTTTCCCCCGTGTTTTGTACCGTTTTCCAGATAGGAACGCTAACTCCGTTGTTTTCAGCCAGGTGGCGCTGTAACCGATTTCACCGTGTATCGCATGATCACTTTAGTATACCTAGGCAACAAGTTTGGTGCAATAGTTGTCTCCGTTCTCAAATTAATGTGAGGTCGAAGGACTTTAGTGGATACCCTGTATACAAAGCATAAACAATATTCAGACCAGAAAAAAGTTTTGAAATTTTCCAGAAGCTCAAACTAGAAGCAAAAAAATTCTATTTTAATTTTAATATTAAGCTTAAATTAAGTCTTATTAAGTTAGTATATTTCCGTGTTTTATCAAAAATTATATTAAACTAAATATTAGCAATGTCATTGAGAGATAAATAGCTCAAACTTTCTTAAATTATTTTGAATATATGTTTATATCTGAGGCTTCAAAAAATAATGTTGCTAAAAAGATTTTTTCACAAAATGAGTGTCTGGAGCGTTGTTCTGGAGCTGTTCCAAATTTAAATTTATAAACTTCAAACAAATTGTACTCTTAAAATGAACACCAAAATCTTTCGAAGATGTTATTAGCATTTTTAGCGTCATGTAATAAAAGCAGGATAACACGATATGGATTTTTATGGAAATACTTTGCTTAGTTCATGTTTGTATTATTTAGGCTCAAATTAAATAAAAATTTTATCATCATTTTTTTTGAAAAGGCGTAGTGTTTTATTTCATCGTGCTTGATTTTGTTAGCTTCTTAAAACAGGAGTATTAATTATTGTGATGAGAATAACTGGAAAATTTCCTATCCCAGAAAATATTAAATACTTAATTTTTATATCTGAGGAGTTACAATACATAATTTAATGTCTTCTTTTCATATTTAAACTGTAACAGATGATTAACAGTTGCAAATGTCACCAAATCTTTAAGAAAGAGTATCGAAAGCAGCTTCTTATCCTTCATGTCTTATAAGCCTTTTTAATGGATTTAATATAGTACTTGATTAAAAATTGAGAGGGCAATTTAGTTAGAGATACAAACCATAGAGAGAAAAAGGCTCCGATGTTACAAATAATGAAGATAAAAGAAGCCGATTTCAAAAGATTTCAACAAAATAGATGCAATTAGCTAGTTTAAGACTTCAAGAAGTCTCTCTGAGAGTTCTCTATCGTTTTTTTTGTCTTTTATGTTAATCAAGCGAAGTTTATATTCTTTTTTTCCCCTTAAGAGCATTAGGTTTATCTTGACTAAAACACTTCTCTAATTAAAAATCTCATCACCAAGAAAAGAAAGTTAAGTCAGCTCGGAGTCCTTGGACCAAGATTTGCATTCACTGATAGTAGCCACGAACAACGTCGTAATTACTCCGTTCGATCAATTAAAAACACAGTCAAATGATGACGGTTTGTGTCGCTGGAACCTTGCTTTGTTTTCAGCGTTCCTCGCATTAATAAAGAAATGGCTTTCGTGAACTCATTCTGTCCAATCAAGTATCGCCTTTCAGTTTTGGGACCCTAATTTGATTTAGAAAATGTAGGAATGGTGTTTCATAGTATCTTAAGAGCATGTAGAGGAAGCATAACTTAATTTATAAAATCCTACAGATGATTAGTTTAGTGATACTTAATTTGCGTTTATATGAACGTAATAAACAAAATTTGCAAAGAAATTCGAGTAAATCCTTAAAAACCTTTAGTTAACCAGCCTTTCATTTTGTAAAAGCGAAAGATCCCAAAATGAAATATTTCGGACCATGTAGAGCTGTTCTTGCCAGGTATTTCCAGGATTGGTTTTATGACGAAAATCTTTTTCTTTCGCAGTGTACGTGAAATATTTTTTCCTAAGTACAATAGAACCCAGCTAATCTGAAATTCCGGTTAATACGAACCGATTTTATTTTCTAAAATTATATGCAATTGAAAAGATTACCTGAAAAGATTTAATTACACATACTGAAAACAAAAAAGCACTTTTTCAGCATGCATATTTTGTACACATTGAAGAAAATGATGCAATAATTCAAGGATCACATTTACATTTAATAAAAACACATTACATTAACACATCACATACGCATTTATATTAACGATCTTTTGGGGTGAAGAAATTTCTCAGATTTCTCTGATGAAGTGATGTTATTCTCGACGTGTAAGCAATATTATGCCAACGTCTCATAAACATGATGTCTGTTGATTTCGCCTTTTCACTCTGCTCTATATATCACAATACTATTTCTTGCGCGTTTGCAGCTTCAGAATGGGAAACGAGAATATTTTCTGGT
The DNA here is from genome assembly GCA_013235015.1 of Araneus ventricosus. Classification (NCBI taxonomy): domain Eukaryota; kingdom Metazoa; phylum Arthropoda; class Arachnida; order Araneae; family Araneidae; genus Araneus; species Araneus ventricosus. The sequence goes on along the minus strand of BGPR01001030.1, from coordinate 309,596 downwards.
TCATCAGTTTCCTCTAGATCAGAGTTATCTTGTGGCTTATTTCTAGCGCGTTTGCAGCTTCAGAATGGGAAACGAGAATATTTTCTGGTTCATCAGTTTCCTCTAGATCAGAGTTATCTTGTGGCTTATTTCTAGCGCGTTTGCAGCTTCAGAATGGGAAGCGAGAATATTTTCTGGTTCATCAGTTTCCTCTAGATCAGAGTTATCTTGTGGCTTATTCTGAGCTAAAGATATGATATCTTCATCTGTATACAACTGATTGGCTTCAATATCACAAGACAACCACTCAGTTACAGTGTGTTCAGTTGCGTCTTCATAGCCTGGGATACATTTAATAAGCGGACGAATTTCGCTTTTGTTTGCTTCTCCCTGTTCAACTTTGCTAGAGTCAGCTAAACTTGGCATAACTTCTTCCACGACATTACTAAACAGTTTTGTTTAGTAATTGTCCCATGACTCCGATATCCAGTAAATTACATCTTTTATTGTGACATTATTTATAAGTTGCAGTACGGAGTCAGATCTACCACAGATTCAAGAGATAGTAGTACTGAGTACTTATAACTTAAATTTTTTTAGCACACATCTTTTTATTTTTATCTGAATTTCGGGTAATCAGAATTTTTTGTAATCCGAACAGTCACCGGTCCCAATTAGTTCGGATTAGCAAGGTTCTACTGTAAACTTATTCCATTATTCAATTTGGTTCAGTTCGATTGTTTTGAACTTTTAATTTTTCTAATCTCTTAATTTACAAGGAAATCTTTATTCAGATCCTTCCTAGAAACAAGAAATTTATTATCAAAATTATTGTTCTTTTCCTTAACTATCGTCTTAAATATTTTAGTTAATGATATCACTAAAAGACTACTTACAAATGAATTTAATAAAACAATGATAGATACATGCAAAATTTAAACATGCAGACACTAGCATTCCAAATTTAAACTATTTATAATTACGGAGAAGAACGATTATTTAAAAAGTATATAAGTATGTGTGACTATGTGTAACTATATGTCATAGTTACATTATTATTAATAATTAAAATATATTTTAATGAGTAATCTATTAAAAGAATTATTTGTATTGCGAAAAAAAACCCCGCTTTATCTCCGTTGTCGGTGATGCCGTATTGAAACGCTTCTTTGATTGAATTTATTTTCCATTATAACTTTTGATTCGGATTTTACCTAATTTTTTCACTTGTTTTTTGCTCTAACCCAACAGAAAAGAGACAGAACATTCTGTGAATCATAATTTAAAGATTGTGTATTGAAAATATAAGACAAAGAAGTTTATATAAATAAATAGCAAGCTTTTCTATAGCAAAATTTAGCAAGCTAATTTAATAAAATAACCGTAAAATTAACATTTTTCTAAATAACTTTTAAAGTAAGTAGTTGAAAAAATATTGAATGCATCAAATAAAAAGCAAAGAAATCTGAAATGAAAATTTGGGAACATATCTCACACATCAATAATGGGAAGAACTATAATTTTGTGAAAGTATCAGCATTACGCTAAATAGCTGCATTATTGAATGCAGTTCTAGAAAGGGCTCAGCCCCTGCATGAAAACATTTCTAACCCAAATATATATATATATATATATAACAAATACGAAACAATATATCGTATAGAACAATAATCGTATAGATTTTACTTACACTGATGAGCATCTATACGCTTTTACCGATTTACTACAGTCTCTCCATTTTATTTTAACATTTTTTGACTTTCATGATATTGATATATATATATATATATATATATATATATATATATATATATATATAAAATTTTTTAATATATGAAAATCATGACTTGATCCTTTATTTCTCTTGCCATTTTTATAAATTCTTTCATATTAACTTAGATGTGTGAGATGAATTTTAGATATAAGATTTTATAAACTATTAAAGTCACGGAAATTATTTTTGCAAAATATAAAGATTATAAAGTACGTAATTTTTAAAAAACATTTTTTTTCATACTTATATATATATATATATATAATTAAATATTTTACAAAGAATTTAAACTCAAATAACATTTTCAGTACATGCACCTATTAAACCAATAATTAAAATTAAATATAAAATAATGTTACCTAATTAATAATCATACAATGAAATACAGAAAGATAATTAGATTATAAACTATTACTATGAAAAAGAGAACCCAGAATTGGAATTCCAACAATCAAATGCCAATCGATCTTAGGAATCGATTATGTCGCATTAAATTCGAATTTTAAAGGCGCCATCCTTCTGCGAAAGCCAATTGTTCGAAAAAAAAACAAAAAGTATAGGAGTAAACCTCCAAAATATTTTAAGATAAGAACGAGAAAAGTAACTAAATGCTTACCAATTTAATGTCATAACATTTAAAATGCAAGTGATATATACGAAATACAGTTCCGCATTTATAGTGAAAATATTATAACTAAATTAAATTATATATACTATACTAAAACATCATTAATAAATTAAACTATAAATTTAATTTTTAAACTCATTAAAGTAACTTATTTTAGTATGAGAATATACTTTAAATTATATGATGCAATCTTAAAATTAAAAAATACAATCTTATTCTCAAAATAGTGGCGCCATCTACCTATGAAGTGATGTATTAAAATCTATGTGAATTCCATAAATATGATTATTTCAAAATAATTAATTCCAAAAGACTGTAAATTTAAAGGTGTTAAAGATTTTTTTTTAGCATAAGCAAACATGAAATTAATAGGAAATCCATATCTCAAAGCATTGGCAATAAATGTACCGATATATGATATCTTTTTTTTACTATCTGTCTTTAAAATAGTGCTTCTATGAATATAATTCAGGACGATGTTTCTATAAATTTGAATACTTATGTTGCTATTCCAAAATGGTATCCTATTTATATTAAACTGAAAAGTGTTTCTTTTATCATAAATCTCAGCGCTTAATTTATTATCAACTATTTTGATTTCAAGATCTAGAAAATCTGCAGACGAAAAACATTCATTACTTTTGAGTAAAATTAAATACTTTGGATAAATGTCAATAAGTGGTGTGTATTTTTCTACTTTCTATATATATATATATACACACACACACAAATATACTCCACAGATGATAAAATTAAGTTCTTCTTTATTTCATGAACATTATTTCTCCTGAAGGTTATCAAATTATTGTAGCATCTTAGATGATAAATAAAACTTCGATACCATCCATGATCATAGTCGCGAACGACTCCGGCTGTATGTCGTCGCGGCAATTAAAATCAGAGCAAAAAAAGTTCAGTTAACAATGCGCAGAGAGATTATATACTGGAATAAGGGATTCCCCGGAAAAGACTCGTGACTGAGAGTTAAAGCATAAGTGTGGTTATTACAGTTGAAGCAGAAGTAATTAAAATGAGTATCATTAAAAATAATTAATTTAAAGAAGGTTAAATAATTACACACACACACACACACACACACACAAATTTTATTTTGAATTTTAATTTTCTAACTCTTTTCTTCAAAAAAATTGAAATCATATAACTTACATTATGAAATTAAGAATTATAAACACTTTCCATTTACGTTTAAATAAAAACCGCGTGATAAGAAATTTTACAAATTGCAGTTTATACATTCAATGCTATACAAATCAACTGTTTCAGAGCTGTATAAAAATAAAGCGAAACATTCTTTTAAGAAAACATTTGAATGTATTTAATACTTTAAATGAAAAGAATGCGACATAATCATGATAATAGAAAAAGTTTAGTTTGTAGATGTGCTTTTTATTGTCCAAAATTTGAGTGAGTGTTATTTTCATACACTAGAAAAAGCGCATCAAAATAATCTCCAATAGAGAGTACTTCGGTGATTGATACCATTTCTAAAGCAAAACATCACATTTTACTTCTGGGCAGATACATGCTTTGATTGTGGACGCTGGGAGAGTGAACGTGATCTGAAAACTCTTGACTCACATTTTGAAAATGATTGTCTCTCACATGAAGGAAAAGGCCAATTCACCATGACCATCCTGTAGAAATGCTTTTACACAATTTCCAACATTTATGGGATTCTTATTTGATGTGAAAATCGGATGTGCTTTGATTGTACGTCAAGGGTGAAATGTTAAGGAATGTAGGACATCGGATTTTTAATATAAAGCTTTTTTGTTCCGTTTAACGCATGACTGTTTATTAATTTTATAGGCTGGATAAAATTAATTAAATGTTTAGCTAAACCTTGCTTTTGAAAATGCTTGCTGAAAATCATTGATACCAACATTTCACTTTCGCACTAAAGTTCCTTAATAAATTTTATTCAGATGAACCGATATTTTTGTATTTTTATTTTATAAAATTTTGTGATTAAATCTTGTCCGCAATGAAAAACGTCTGCTTACCTTTAAACTCAAAAATAATTTGAGTTACTTCTTGTGTTATATTATATGAACCGAATTAAATAAAAATATCCTTTCATTAAAGTGCATTATATTTGAAGGATATTATAAATGTGCCTATACAGAGCAGAGCGCCGTCTCTTAACCCCGTACCCGTGACCAGACCGTTCACTGAACGGTTTGATGGGCAAGACACGGGAATTTTATTTAAGAAAAACAAAATAAACAAAAAGAAGGAAATATATACACTATGTATAGCACAGACATTTTCACTGTTACACTATTAGCTCTTAATTTCTTTTCTTTAGATGTTGTTATTCCTTTCTTTCCTAAAGGGTGGGGGATTGTCCTTTAATTGAGTCTTTTAGTTCATCTCACTGGAAAGTTCATCCATCTCATTTAAATTTCACATTCACCTTTAATGCAGTTATTTCAATAATAACCTTAAAATAGACCTCTTCGATCTGCCCGACTTCATTGAGGAAAGGAGGAATTTCCCTGGTACTAGGACAGGTCACAGGGTGCACGACGAACCTTATCTACTGATTGCCATCTGAAATAATTAAAGAATTTGAACAGAAATGGTGACAGAGAGGAGGAGGCACTCTAATCGCAGCATCGTAAAATAAACGCAAGAGCGAATGGAACGCGGTATGAGTTTTTTAACGCTAGCTCTTATGCTCGGAATTAAAATACCTTGATGTCTAATATTTTTAATGAAAATCAATTTTTCTATAGAAAATTATAATACGTAAAAATTCCTTTATCTTCTGAAACGTTTTTAATTCGAATTTCGTTCATACATCGTGAAGTATAAGAAGAGTTTTGACGAATGTTTTGTTAAAGTTAATTAAATAGTTAAATTTTCATTAATAAAATGCGATAAAATAAACCAGATCAATAGTTGGTCCTGATATAAATTAGGAATCGTCTGCTTTTAAACTTTTCTTTAGTATTCTCCCAGGTTTTTGTTTATATGTTCTAGCAACAGCTACAAATTGCGAATTTTATACACAAATGAATTTTTTTAATTGAAATAAGAGCAACAATTTGAACACAAATTAAATTTGTATCACTGAAAAGCTATTTTTTAAACTTTAATATAGTATAAAAATAGTTATTGTAATATAACACTTTCGAAATATATCACGGAAAAACGCAAAATCTTGATTAAATTTTAATTATCTAAAGATCTAATTAACTTTTATGCCTTTTAATGTTGATAGTGATTTTTCGCTTCTTGTGTAAAATATTTACAGAAATAAAGAGAAATTTGTTCAGTCTCACAGTTGTCTAGCAACAAAGTATCAATAAAAACGCTTTGTTTCAAAATCGTCTGCAAGTAATCAATTTATTTAAAAATTGTAGAAATGTATAAAATTTAAAAGAAACATTGCACGGAAATAAAATTGCTATTATTGAAAAGGAAAAAATTAAAGTTTAAGATGTTATAAAAATATTTTTGTCGGACTATTTGCTCCGAAAGTACGGCGGAAAAACAGTTTCGGATAATTTCTAATTAACTGACTGTTTAATTAACTTTTGGACTTTGAAAAGTTCATAAGTATCTTCCCCTTGTCTTAAATAATAAGTGTGCAAAATTTGGTTGAAGACTGTCCATTGGTTTAGGAGGGGATGAGGAATATAGCCATATACCCACATACATAGCTACAATGACTTTTATTTATATTAAGATTAGGGGGGGGGAATCCATCAAATAAACATTAAACTTCTAGTTCCACACAGAACTTAAACAACTGCATTCATTAGTTCGGCTCAATGAATTTCTTTCATCAAAATTTTTAAACAAATACTATGTACCTGTCTCTTACTATTTACACAGAAGTTTTCGAAAGATTTTATGCAATTTATTCTTTCAGATTAATGAACGTGTCGGTACCTCTCCTTCAGACGATGTTCGACTCGTCCAATTATATTATTGATATCACTCGTTAAACAAACTCCTAGGGAACAGAAAATTCTTTGAAACGAAATGAAGCAGATTCTTATGCGCTTCGCATCCGAGACTAAATTAGATTACTGAAAGAGATTGTAATTACGTTTTGTTTTGCAGGGAACTGGTTTATTATGACTTTCAGAAATCATTGTTACCACTGGGAGTTCTACTGCTCTTGATCGGTTATGCAATATCAATTAAGAGTGTAAAGCATCCTATTTATTCTTTGTTTTGGTTTGAGATGTTGTGCTGAGACGGCATCGAAATCCGTCAGCAATTTAAAGTTGATCTTCTTAAATAATGCAAACAACAAGTGATAGAGGAGGAGGACGAATTAAAATCTTATCTTATTTTATAAAAAAATCAAAAATATAATAAAAAACATCAAAAGATATTTATGAAAAAAATAAACAATTTTTTTTCAAGTCTATAGTTAGTGTTTCCCTCTCTAGATGGAGATAGGTAAACGCATCTATTTACCTTGTTTATATTCTAACGCACGCTTGGTAAGGCGTCCTTTCTTTGTTCCACATCTGTTGTAAGAGGTAAGAGTTTAAGCCCTTCTTTTCACACTTTGTTTAAAAGACTGTTTTTAATTTCTTCTTTGTGGATAAATGATTTTCTTTCCAATACATTCCGGAATGGGTTCAGGCCTTAGGAGGATATTACATATCGGACCTTAAAGTCTTTTTCCTCTACAGAAAACCTATTCCATTTTTGAATCTGCATGGATGTATGGCCTCTGATGAAATCATCCACCAGATTCTTACTTCTTATCGTTGTCTGCTATTAATTTTAACTCCTCCACAATTTTAATTCCCTTTATTAATATTTTTTATTTTCTATTTCGCAAGTTTTTTCTGGATGATGCTGCACTTGCGTACACCAATTAAATTGCTTCTATTAATTTTTGTCAATTAGATATTCACACTTTTTTGTCTTGTTAGATATTCAATCTTTGACATTATTAGACACTTTTATTTTTATAGACTTTTGTAATCGATTTCCACTCGCTACTGGTGTGGCAGAATTTTGAAATTAGCTACACTGGTATATTAACGATGACAATGCATTATTTTGGAATTTTGAGAACTTTATTAGTTAATCAGTAATTGAACTAAATTTTGGTTTTGCTTCTGTGGCGCCATCTGTTATTAGCTTGAGAAACAATGGATCTCTAGATTAAAAAGTAGAAAACAATTAATTCAGAAATGTTTCTGCTGTTTAGTACACCGATAAAATCGTCTCTGAAAACTCTTTTAAATTAATATTTTTTGTTTTAAAATTCCCTAAACTCTTGAAATACAGTTTATTTCCAGTAATTTCACATTATGTTTTACCTACTTTTAAAGAAATTTCCATTTTTTTTTTGTTTAAGCTGAAGTTATATCTTGAAATACGCGGAAAAAATTTGTAACAGTATCACCAAAAGATAAAAATCAGCTGCCTGTCCCAAGAATAAATTAATGTAGACTTTTTTTGAATGAAATTTTGCGTAGAAAGAAAGATAGTTTTCTAAGGCTTTCTTCCTCTCTTTCTCTCTCATCTCTACTCTTCCGTAGAAAGTGAAAATGATAGATGAATTCTTAGAAAATAATATCAAATATTTAAGTTTCTTATGTTCAGCTCAATTTTGAAATTTGTCTATTTTTAAATAATTTATCCTTTTAATTTCAAAATGGAAGCAGGGCGTGTTTTCTGCTAAATAATAGAGAAATGAAATGGTCGTTGAGAGAGTCGACAATTTTTCCTTGTAATGTTTTCTTTTTTGTTTTTCTTTCTGGAGAAGAATTTAGATTTTGTCGTGTTCTGTTAGAAATTGAATGAATATTAAATCACATTTTAGACTAACCACTGATTGGCAAGAAATAAAACTAAAATAAATCCTTACAGTTTTATGTAAAAATAAGATAAGACCTTAAGAAACTTGTTACATTCCAACCGTATTAGACCATTATTGAAATAGTTTCATATTACATGTTTGACTTCTGCAGCAGACACTGCCATCAAGATCTTCAAAATTTCAAAACATTGACGATCTTTTCAATTAAACAACTATTTATTTCAATTCAATCAAAAACTTTCATTTTTACGACTTTGAGAACTCACGTTACTTTTTGTATTCTGTTTAGATTATTTATTTCATCTTTATATTTTAAAGGAGATAATCTAAAAATAAGGTAACAAAACTGCAAGTCGATAAGATTTTCTGAAATAGCCATCGTTTTCTAAGGATTAAGAGATGTCATAAGATTTCAAAGTTCTCTCGTCAATCAAGAAACTGAAAATCAAAATTAATGGCTGAAATTTGGTACATGCTCTTTCCAGTCGTATGGAAATATTTTAGTGTTAGTTTTGAGTAGCTATATATTAAATTCAATTAGAAATATACTTATTCATGTTTGAACACTATTTATAAAAATAACTCTTGTGTAGATGTTGCTTCAAAAGTGGATGTAAATTTAACTAAATTGAGTAAACCTGTATGAATAAGTGATTAATCTAATTTTGCCCAGATAAATTCTGCCTTTTATACTATCGTTATAAAAATGTAGTGTCGCTTTTCTGCCTTGCTATTCTTATGGTTGGGAAGAGAGTTTCACAGGGGTAAGTATGGAGTGTCTTTAGCGGCCAGGCTTAAACGCATATTTACGGATCCTACATAGCAGAGAATGAGGTCGCTTCTCATTGGCTCTCAGAGTCACGTGATTTGGCTTGCTTCTAAGTGACGTCGTAAAACTAAACAATACTCACCAATGCTGAAGGTTCGTCCTTTTTTTAATTATAAAATGTATTCATTATTTTCTTGAGAAACATCCAAATAATCATAATTAGAAGGTAGCTTTGATTTCTCCATGATGCGATAGCAGAAGACAAAATAGTAATTGAATTCTCGTCGAAGCGTCATGCTATGATATCATTTATAAACAAACCAAGTGACGTAACGCTGAGAGCCGATGAGAAGCGACCTCATTCCCTACTATGTAGGATCCTTAATTATGCGGCCTAGACCTCTGAGCTTGGCGACCATTTTGGCGAGAAATCGAAGATTCCAGAAAATGCGATAATTTTCCCGACATCTCTGTTAGCAGCAGAGATCCGGATTTCTCAAGAGATTTCTATGTGACTTCACGCCCTGTCAGGAACCCTATGAATACTCGGCGGTTGGATTCGACGGGGAACGTCTTCAGAGTGCGAAGAATCTCGTTGGAGTCTTGCGAGTTGGTCAGTTGCCAGACGCTGAGCGCTATTGTTCGTGCTGTTACTGTTATTACTAGTGATTTGCTGTTTGCTTGTGTTGCTAAATTGTGCAAGTTCTGTGTTTTCTTGTTAGGGGCCATCCACAAATGATGTCACGCTTGGGGGGGCAGGGGGTTCGTGAAATTGTGACAGTTTGTGACAAGGGGGGAGTAACAAGAAGTGTGACATCACACATTTTGCTTAAAATAAAAACATTTAAAATCAGCAGATTAAATTTTGAAGTTATTTTGAAATTACCAGAATTTGGGTGTATTTTTTTAATTGGGGCTAGAGTAACTTTCATGTGATTTTTTTCTCCCTTATATTTTCTCCCTTTCTTTTCGAAAAATTCTTTCAAGGTAGGTTCTGAGAATATGGTAGCAGCAAAAATTCTTCACCATTAGAAGAAAACCTTTCCCTGTCACACCCTCGAAATGTCCAACAAAAGATACATCGCCCCACCTGGGTGAGTGGTATAACTGGTAATGGCAAAAACAGGTTGATCTTATTGAGGCGTTTTTTTTTAATTCAATCTGTTTAAGAGTATTTTGTGTTCGTAAAGTAAAGATAAGATTTAAAGGAAAATATATCAAATTCCAAAATACTACTGTTTTCAATTGCTCTTTTATATTAATATTTTATTACTAATGTATAATAATTATGTTTTTTGTTGTAAACCTTAATCTTATTTCAATCAAAATAAGTACACATATAATCATTATTATTGTTATGCTCACAAATGTTATTAAAACACATAGTTAAAATTTAAAAATAAAATTTGATATATGATCTATAATGTAGTGCTTTGTTTCTGAACTGGAAGTATATGTTTATGTAATATAGTGTGACATGTGTCAAGGGGGGGAAGGGGGTATGGTAAAGTGTGACACTTTGTGACAAAGGGGGAGAGGGGGGTCAAAAATATTAGAAAAAAGCGTGACATTATTTATGGACGGCCCCTTATCCTGCTTGTTGGACTGTTTTCGACGTACACCACAGGGCGATTTTCGTAACAGTGTGCTTGGTATCGTATAGGGAGACAATTGTTTTGTTCAATACTATAAGGGCAGCGAATCTCTGATTCTTTGCTGATCGAAACGCTGAAGCAAGCTTTCACTATTCTCTGACGTTCTGTATGATTATTAGACCTCTGACTTTTGCTCTAAAGATATTTACCTCTGAAGGTAAATATTATTAACTTCCTTTCAATAATATTTACCGTTTTCTTCAAGTTACTTTTTCAAATTTTGGTTGCATGAGTTTGAAGCATTGAATCGTTAGTTGCAAGGCTAAAATAAGTTTAAAACTCATCCATATAATCGCCGTTGTTATTTCTTAAAACTGTTTCTTACAGCGAATGATATCTCTTCGTCATTTCCATGACCCTTTCTTGACGTTAGGTGTTATAGCACCTAACGTCAAGAAAGTGGTGGTTGGTTATGTTGTGTTTTACAGATGCGACCACTCCTCTTTTCTTACCTCTCACGCAACTTGTTATTTCTACGATAATCAAAACGTCTGACCTATATCTGTGCCTCAGAGGTAAAATACTGTCGCTTAACAAGCAAGTCCACATATCTCAATTTTTTGTAATTCAAAAGAGGAAGAAAATACCTAATTTTTCGCAGCCAATAATGAATATCTCTGATTTTTTTTCACATCTGATGTAAACATGAGACTGTATGTTCCTTACAGATGAGAAAAAAATGCAGAAATATACGTTATTGGTTGGGAAAAATTGAGCATTTTCTTCCTCTCTGAAATTACAAGAAATGGAGATATGAGGAGTTGCTTGTTAACTCTTTAAAACAGAGGCGACTTTTTTCTCCTTTCCCCTTTAAAACCTGGGGTTTTTGGAAGGAAGCGACATGAATTGGACTCACCCAAATTGGCTGGTCATTTACCCCACTACCCCACCCCCTACTATAACCTTTCCTTAAGGCGCACCGACATGGGCTGTGGTTGGAAAGGATAATTGGACCCCCTATCTCGCGTTTCTCCTAAGCGATCTCAGAACCTCACCTCCTTCAAAAGAAGCCAACCGCCTCAAACCGGCCTTCGTCGTTGTTAAGGGAAAATGGTTAGACCGCCCGGGACCGCCTCGCTCGATGTGAGAGGGTTAAGAGATGATATCCTAAGTCCAGTTTTACTGATTTTGACACTTTTCTTTTATTTGTTTCAGGGTGGGCGAAGCGTCTTTTCTGTACTCTGTAGATTGAAAGAGAAAAATAACAGGTCTCATAAAACAAAATACAGCATACGATGTATTGAGCTCTGGGACTTCTTTTGCCTCTCATACAAATTGCTAATAGTTACTTAAGATAGTTTGTCTATAATGTATAGATAATGAGTTATGCATAATATTTTGAACTGAATCGAAATATTCTTTCCTTGAAATATATTTATAGAATTTACATTCCGCATTCAGCTCTGAATTATAAATTAAAATTTAATATTTATGCCTCTCTTGTCTCACGTACGTTTTTTCACAAACCTCGATTAAATTTTTCAAAAAGATTTACTCTCATATACTGGCATTTTCCTCATGTTTCTTCAATAATCAAGTTTTTGTCGCATCAGATATTTTCCTCAGTTCATATTAATGTACAATCAATTTCCCCAATTTCTGTTTGATAAGGAATAATCCTACATAAAATTTTGTATATTCATGTCACTATAGACATCCAATCCAATTATTTAAATAATGAACTAATAGATGAATAGCCCTTAACAGCATATTAGGCTTTAATATAATAATATTATCATCTGTCATAGTTTGTAATAGTACTGTTATCATATTTCCTGATTGATAATTATAAGCTCCTCATTAGTTATGTGTTTAATGAAGTTGGTATCCCAATACCCTAGTTAACAGAATACCATACTCATGCATTATTTAACTCCAGCTGATTATATAACTACGGCAAATTATTCCAGTTGCAAGGGCTTAAGTTAACACAATGCGTCGTTTCACTTATGAGTTTACAGTAATTTTATACGTGCGGTTCATATGTATTATGTAAACAGACTATTAGAATATTGTCTCGTCAGTTTTATACAGCAATGCAGGTAAGTGAAATAATAATTTTGCAGTCGCTAAGTTTATAAAATCATAGTTGTAAATTCTAATAAATACTGGCATTAATATTTAATAATATTTTTAATTTACCGTTTTCTGTAGTTGCCTTTTATGGAATTTTCATGAAGTCTGCTATGCATTCTGCGAAAAAAACACCGTGTAACTTCGTTTTAAACGAAAGTTGAATTCAAATATTTACATTCATAACGAAGAAACAAATACGAAAATCTGATAAAACAAAATATACAAAAGAAATTGCATTATGCATCCTTTTGTACTCAAGTGGAGGGCAAAAACAAGTTATAAGCCAAGAATTGAAAGGACGTTAAACTTGTTACCAGAAATCACTAAAAATGATATAACCTATCCTGATTCGATAAAGAAGAAACGGAAAATCAGATATCTTTAGAAGATACTTACCCTCGAGCCAAAGGAATTTCAGAATACCTCATTTCGCATCTTAAAAGCTAATGATTTCCTTGTTTTATCTTGTTCTTGTTGACAATAATATTACGATGCACAGAGCAAATTTTGTTATCACAAACATGCATCTTTCACTTTTCGTTCTCTTTTACAATTTTTTTTGGTTCTTTTACATTGTTAATGAAATTTTATCTTCCCAACACGCTCCAATAAAATATTTTTTGAAATTTTAGCTTATTCTTGGTTTTTAACAGTTCCGATATAAACTGAAATGCTGGTTAAAATTTCAATAAATTTGTTTACTTCTCAAGGCAGTTTGAAAGATATACATCAAAAACGAATACAACTATTATACTTTCTTGTCAAAATGGACTTGGATAAACTTATATTTGCATTAAATTCAACTCATTTCTGCTTCAAATATTGTATATGTAAAAATAATGTTTTTGAGATATGAAATATTCATTTTGCTTTTGGAAAAATTTGATTTTTGTCGCAGTTCTTATAAGTAAATAGTCATAATTACTCATTTTTTCTCAAAAGCATCCGATTACCTCTTAAGATTTCTTTATGATTTTACTTTTGAATTGTGATGTTACGAAATATGAATCATATATGTTTGTTTTAATTTAACTATGATATTAATGTGATTATTATATGATTTATCAATCGCTGTTGGCACTAAAAACTAAAAAAAAGCAGCCAATATCCGTTTAGGAATTGAAAGTTTCATACATTTAAACTAATTTTGTGTTTTAATTATTATGGTCAGTGAAATGAAAAGAAGATTAGTGTGGAAAATAATTATTTGTAACTTGCCTCTTTGTTATTTCACAAGTAGCCTAATTTACTCACCTATATTGTTACGAAATTGGGCGTAACACTACGATTTTCCCAAGGAATTCTCAATTTGATGTTCAATGATTTTGAAGCAATTTTTTTCTCTCTTCACAAAACAAAATTCCGTCGATTCAAGTATATTCAGATCAAATGATTGGCCATTCTGACCAGTGGTATTTTTATTTACAGCGTTTTAAAATCGCCACTTAATTATAATCACTCTGCATATCGTCGTTTAACAAGCAGCCCCACTTATCTCAATTTTTTGAAATGTCAAAGAGAAAGATTGAAATGAATTTTTCGCAGCCAATAACGAATATTTGTGAATTATTTTCACGTCTGGTTGGAAAATGTGGTCTCACGTTCATATTAGGTCTTTAAAAGATTTAGAAATATTCGTTATTGGTTGAGAATAATTAATTTGAATGTTCCTCTTAGAAATTTCAAAAAAATTGAGATAGTTGGTGTTGCTTGTTACGCGACGATATACTTCTGATGTTTTGAGTGATCCAAACACGTGAAAATTATTGGAATATACATGAACTGGGGATTGAAACACTTCTTAATGAAACTGGTTCTGTGGTCATAAATCAAAATCGATTTATCACAATGTGAGAGAACACAAGTTTTTGCTCAATATTCGAGAGAGACCGTTTCTTCATTATCACTTCGCGAACAAAAAGGCTAAGCATTTTTTGATATTAATTAACGTCTGCACGGAGAATGACTGTATTCATTTTTGTATTATTTTCACATAAAACGCCCAGACATTAACTCTCTGAACGCCCGATTATTTTGAACTTTTAGCTATCAGGTTAGAAAAATTAGTTTTTAAAGGAAATTAATCCATCTTTATCGTATTTGATTATATCTTTTGAGATCTTAAGAACACTTTATTCATGGTTGTTTAAGAAAATATACATATAAATACGGGCTATCCGCTTTTGAACTGAATATGAGAAACGGAAAAAGACGTTTGCGCCGTTCTGAGGGTTAAAACTTTTTTTGTTGCGGGCACTGCGAAATTCTTTATTTTATTGCTATAAGAATAAATGCAGAAGTTTCTCACCTAGGTAAAACAATATGTGGCACGATATTCTACAATATTGTTCCATATGATTGTTAAATACTATACAATATTGTGAATATTGTTCAATATCGTACAATATTTTACAATATCCTTGTGTTACTTGGGTACTAATGAAATTCGTTAGTTGGTCTGGGTATTCATTTTGATTTTATTTTATAATTATAATTCATATACATCTCGCATATTTACTGTGCAGATATTTCAGTTTGGCCATTTAATAAATAATTCGTTCTGTAATACGGAAGTGACAAAATTTGGCACGATTTTTTGCAGCTGTTTAAAAACAGATAATTGTTGTCTGAATACTGAGGATTCAATTATTCACTTTCCTTAACATGTAACACATGTAGAATGATGAAATATATTGAATAAGAATTCAAATGTGAAACTAATAAACGATTTCAAGATGATGCAGATATTAATGAAAACACAGAATTTGCAGTTTGCAACTGTTATTGTGATCTGAGGTTATGTATTTTTGGTGGCGATCTTTTAAATATTTTCTACTGAGAAAAAGGAATGAGAAATCATGATAAAAATTCTGGATTAGAAGGAGTAATTATTGTCTCATGAGCATTTAGTCACATCTTATACTTGAAGACTAATCCTAGCAAAGAAATATTAGCAGGAAATGAGCATTAGTAGACAGTGTGATAATGAGGAAAATGATTCTCGAAATTCATTGTTTTAAATGTTAACACATGAACGTGTTCAATATAGAGGTGACTCCTGCCACAACGAATATGGTACTCGTAAAAAGCCATGTTGATGTAGTAAAGAAAATTAAGGAAAAACGCAAATATGTATTCAAGTTTTAATTTAAATATTTAGTTTTGCTTCTATTTTAGCAAGGGTTTTAATATAACATAGCTTTTTCAATTTTCATTTCCATTTTAGATATATTGGAGATAAAATTATGAAACTTGAAAGAACATTTCAAATGAGGACATTCAACCAAAAAATCCATGTTGCAGAGGAGAGAAGGAATACTTCATACTATATGAGCCCTGAGCTTTAAAATAAATTTTCTGAATTATTATTCCAATTTTAAAGGAAGAAATTATAGCTTGAAGCAAGTCAGAAATCAGACTTCATTATCAGACGAGTCTCCTTAATATTGTTTTATAAAATCTAAATTAGCACTTTTCGAATTCTAAAGAAAAACCGATGTATCGTACTAAATAACTCGATGAATTAGTTATTCTTTAAGGATTTCTTATGCAGCAAAAGATTCGGGCAACTTTTTAAACTATACTCGACTTTTATTCCGCAACATAACGTAGTGAAAATTAGAAGGCAGTTTTTTTAAAAAATACCATAAGATACTTGCACAATTGTCACTGATTCCTGACACACAACGAATATATTTAAATCAAATCTCCTTGGCCAAATTTCGATCTGTTTCTCAGAACAGCTGGATCGAAAACAAATAAAAACACTGCTTTTGCGCTCAATGCCAATACTTATCCAGGAGCCCTACAGTCCCCTGGGAATCTAGTAACCCTTTCCACACAGTCTGAAACGTAACAGGACTTGAAGAGCTGACTGAATCTCCATCGACTTTCATGTAATGAGAAAAACAACACTTTGAAGCGAGAGCGAGAATGAGATAGTGCTTATTGGGTTTCCTGTGATAACAAGTTACAAATAAAGGATGTAATTTGAATGAAGCGATTCTGAATCGTCATCGGCTTTCATGTTTT